>CAUYSK010049019.1:0-27099 GCA_963575035.1 Avahi laniger
CTAAAGAGTGCTCAATGTCTAGCAGCTTTCTTTGAGAGAATTTAAACATTTATACAGGTAACTCAATTCTACCTAAAAGTTAACCACTTCCAAGGAAATGACTTCTAGAGTCTTATGTGTGTTTGACTAGAAACTATACACACTATTTGTTTCTCAAACTCTTGCAAACCTATAGAGAGCCGAATGTCTAGCAGCTTTTTGTGAGAGAATGTATGCATTTATACAAGTAACTCCATTCGATATAAAAGTTACCCTTCTCCAATAAAATGACTTCTAGATTCCTATGTGTGTTTGACTAAAAACCCTACACACTGCTTTGTTTCTCAAAGTGTTGCAAATCTAAGGAGCGCCCAAAGTCTAGCAGCTTTCTGTGAGAGAAAGCATGTGTTTATACATGTAACTACATTCCACCTAAACGTTACAACCTTCAAAGGAAATGACTTCTAGATTCTTATGTTGTTTGACTAGAAACTCTACACACTGCTTTGTTTATCAAAGTCCTGCAAACCAATAGTGTGCCAAATATCTAGCAGCTTTCTGTGAGAGAATGTATGCATTTATACATATAACTCCATTCCACCTAAAAGTTACCCTCTTCCAACGAAAGAACTTTTAGTTTCTTATGTGTGTTTGCCTAGAAACTCTACACACTGCTTTGTGTCTCAAAGTCTTGAAAACCTATAGAGTTCCCATTGTCTAGCAGCTTTCTGTGAGAGAATGTATGCGTTTATACATGTAACTAAATTCCACCTAAAAGTTACTCTCTTCCACCGAAATGACTTCTAGATTCCTAAGTGTGTTTGACTACAAACTCTACACATGGATTTGTTTCTCAAAGTCTTCCAAGCCTATAGTGTCCACTGTCTAGTAGCTTTCTGTGAGAGAATGTATTCGTTTATACGTGTAACTCCATTCGACCTAAATGCCACCCTCTTCCACGGAAATGAACTCTAGATTCTTATGTGCATTTGTCTAGAAACTCTAGACACTGTTTCTTTCTCAAAGTCTTGCAAACCTATAGAGTGCCCATTGTCTAGCTGCTTTGTGTGAGAGAATGTATGCATTTATACATGTAACTTCATTCCATCTAAAGGTTTCCCACTTCCAACGATATGATTTCCAGATTCTTATCTGTGTTTGACTGGAAACTATACACACTGCTTTGTTTGTCAGAGTCTTGCAAACCTATAGAGTGGCAAATGTCTCGCAGGTTTCTGTGACAGAATGTATGCGTTTGTACATGTAATGCCATTCCACCTGAAAGTTACTCCCTTCCAATGAAATGATTTCGAGATTCTTATGTGTGTTTTACTAGAAACTCTACAAACTGCTTTGTTTCTTTAAGTCTTGCAAACCTATAGAATGCCCACTGTCTAGCAGCTTTCTGTTACAGAATGTATGTGTTTATACATGTAACTCCGTTAGAACTAAACGTTACCCACTTCCAATGAAATGAATTCCAGATTCCTATGTGTATTTGACTAGAAAATCTACAGAGTGCTTTATTTCTCAAAGCCTTCCAAACCTATAGAGTGCCCAATGTATAACAGCTTTCTGTGAGAGAATGTTTGCATTTATAGATGTAACTCCATTCCACCTAATATTACCCTCTTCCATTTAAACGACTTCTAGTTTCTTATGTGTGTTTTACTAGAAACTATACACACTGCTTTGTTTCTTCATGTCTTGCAAACCTATAGACTATCCAATGACTAGCAGCTTTCTGTGACAGAATGTATGTGTTTATACATGTAACTTCATTAGACCTACATGTTACCCCTTTCCAACAAAATGACTTCCAGATTGTTATGTGTGTTTGCATAGAAACGCTACACACTGCTTTGTTTCTCTATGTCTTGCAAACCTATAGAGTTCCTAATGTCTAGCAGCTTTCTGTGAGAGAATGTATGCATTTACATGTAACTCCATTCCACCTAAACTTATCCTCTTCCAACATGATGACTTCTAGTTTTTTATGCATGTTTTGCTAGAAGCTTTACACAGTGCTTTGTTTCTCAAAGTCTTGCAAAATTATAGAGTTCCCAATGTCTATGAGTTTTCTTTGACAGAATGTATGCATTAGTACATATAACTCCATTATACCTGAAAGTTATCCCCTTCCAAGGAAATGACTTCTAGATTTTTATGTATGTTTGACTAGAAACTCTACACACTGCTTTTTTTTCAAATTCTTGCAAACCTATAGAGTGCCCAATGTCTACAGCTTTCTCTGAGAGAATGTATGGGTTTATTCACGTAACTCCATTCCACCTGAAATTACCCTATTGCAAAGAAATGACTTCTAGATTCTTATGTGAATTTGACTAGAAACTCTACACACTGCTTTGTTTTTCAAAGTCTTGCAAACCGATAGAGTGTCCAATATCTAGCATCTTTCTGTGACATAATGTATGCATTTATACATGTAACTCCATTAGACATACATGTTACTCATTTCCATTGAAATGAATTCCCAATTTTTATGTGTGTTTGACTAGAAACACAACACACTGCTTTGTTTCTCAAAGTGTTCAAAACCTATAGAGTGCCCACTGTCTAGCAGTGTTCTTTGAGAGAATGTATGCATTTATACATGTATCTCCTTTCCACCTAAAAGATACCCTCTTTCCGACACTATGACTTCAAGATTCTTATGTGTGCTTGACTAGAAACTCTTCAAACTGCTTTATTTCTCAAAGTCTTGCAAACCTACGGTGTGCCAAATATATAGCAGATCTGTGAGAGGATGTATGCATTTATACGTGTAACTCCATTCAACCTACATCTTACCCACCTCCATCGAAATGATTTCTAGATTGTTATGTGTGTTTGACTAGAAACTCTACACACTGCTTTAATTTTCAAATTCTTGCAAACCTATAGAGTGCCCAATGTATTGCATCTCTCTGTGAGAGAATTTTTCGTTTATACATGTAACTCCATTCCACCTAAAATTAACCTCTTCCAAAGAAATGACTTCTAGATTCCTATGTGTGTTTGACGAGAAATTCTACACACTGTTTTGTTTCTCAAAATCTTGGAAACCTATGGAGTGACCACTGTCTAGCAGCATTCTTTCAGAGTATGTATGCATTTATACATGTAACTCCATTCTACCTAAAAGTTATCCAAGCCATCGAAATGACTTCCAGATTGTTATGTGTGTTTGACTGGAAACATGGCACGCTGCTTTGTTTCTCAAAGTTTTGCAAACCTATAGAGTGACCACTTTCCACAAGCTTTCTGTGAGAGAATGTCTGAGTTTATACATGTAACTCCATTAGACCTCCATATTAAATTTTCAGTGAAATGACTTCCAGATTGTAATGTGTGTTTGAATAGAAACACTACATACTGCTTTGATTCTCAAAGTCTTGCAAACCTAAAGAGCCCCCAATGTCTAGCAGATTTCTTTGACAGAATGAATGCATTTATACATGTAACCCCATTAGACCTAAATGTTACAAACTTCAAATGAAATGACTTCCTGATTGTTATGTGTTTTCAACTAGAAATTTTACAAACTGCTTTGTTTCTGAAAGTCTTGCAAACCTTAGAGTGCCCACTGTCTAGTAGCTTTCTGTGAGAGAATGTATGAGTTTATACATGTAACTCCATTCCACCTAAAAGTTACCCTCTTCCACCGATATGAATTCCAGATTCTTATCTGTGTTTGACTACACACTGCTTTGTTTCTCAAAGTCGAGCAAACCTGTAGAGTGCAAAATGTCTAGCAGCTTTTGGTGAGAAAATGTATGGTTTATACATGTAATTCCATTCCACCTAAATTTACCCTCTTCCAATGAAATGACTTGTAGATTCTTATGTGTGTTTGACTAGAAACTCTACATACTGCTTGGTTTCTCAAAGTCTTGCAAACCTATAGAGTGCCCACTCTCTAGCAGCTTTCTGTGAGAGAATGTATGCATTTATACATGTCACTCCACTCAACCTAAACGTTACCCTCTTCCAAAGAAACGACTTCTAGATTCCTATCTGTGTTTGACTGCAAATCTACACACTGCTTGGTTTATCAAAGTCTTGGAACCCTAAGGAATGCCCAATGTCTAGCAGGTTTTTGTGAGAGAATGTATGCATTTATACATGTAACTCCATTCCACCTAAAAGTTACAATCTTCCAATGAAATGTCTTCTAGATTCTTAAGTGTGTTTGACTAGAAATTCCACACACTGCTTTTTTACTCAAAATCTTTAAAACCTATACAGTGACCACTGTCTAGCAGCTTTCTATGAGAGAATGTATGCGTTTATACATATATCTCCCTTCCACCTAAAAATTACCCTCTCCCAACCATATGACTTCCAGATTCTTATCTGTGTATGACTAGAAATTCTACACACTGCTTTATTCCTCAAAGTATTGCAAACCTGTAGAGTTCCCAAGGTATACTAGGTTTCTGTGAGAGAATGTTTCCGTTTATACATGTAACTTCATTCCACCTAAAATTACCCTCTTCCAATCAAATGATTTCTAGTTTCTTATGTCTGTTTGACTAAAAACTCCACGCAGTGCTTTGTTTCTCAAAGTCTTGCAAACCTATAGAGTGCCCACTGTCTAGCAGCCTTCTTGAGAGAATGTATGCGTTTATACATATAACTCCATTAGACTAAAATGTTACTTTCTTCCACCTAAATGACTTTCAGATAGTTATGTGTGTTACACCAGAAAGTCTACACACTGCTTTGTTTCTCAAAGTCTTCCAAACCAATAGATGCCCATGGGCTAGCAGCTTTCTGTGAACAAATGTATGTGTGTATAAATGTAACTCCATTCCACCTAAAAGTTACCCTCTTCCAAAGAAATGATTTCTACATTCCTATGTGTGTTTGACTAGAATCTCTACACACTGCTTTATTTTTCAACGTCTTGCCAACCTATAGAGTGCTCAATGTCTAGCAGCTTTCTGTGAGAGAAGTCATGCATTTATACATGTAAATAAATTTCACCTAAATGTTACCCCATTCAAATGAAATGACTTCTAGATTCTTATGTGATCTTAGCTAGAAACTCTACACACTGCTTTGTTTGTCAAAGTCTTCCAAAACTATAGACTGCCCACTGTCTAGTAGCTTTCTCTTAGAGACTGTATGCATTTATATATGTAACTCCATTAGACCAAAAAGTTAACCACTTCCAAATAATGACTTCCAGATTGTTATGTGTGTTTGACTAGAAACACTACACGCTGCTTTGCTTCTCAACGTCTTTGAAACCTATAGATTTCCAAATGTCTGGCAGCTTTCTGTGAGAGTATGTATGCGTTTACATGTAACTCCATTCCACATAAAACTTCCAATGAAATGACTTCCAGATTCTTATTTGTGTTTGACTAGAGACTCTACACACTGCTTTGTTGCTCAAAGTCTTGCAAACATAAAAAGTGCTTAATGTCTAGCAGCTTTCTGTGAGAGAATGCATGCCTTCATACATGTAACTCCATTAGACCAAAATGTTACCCCTTTCCAACTAAAGGACTTCCAGTTTGTTATGTGTGTTTGACTAGAAACTCTACACACTGCTTTCTTTATCAAAGTCTTGCAAACTTATAGAGTGCCCACAGTCTAGTAGCTTTCTGTGACCAAAAGTCTAGCAGCTTTATGTGTTTATACACGTAACTCATTTCCACCTAAAACTTACCCTCTTACAAAGAAATGCCTTCTAGATTTCTATGTGTGTTTGACTAGAATCACTACACACTGTTTTTTTTCCTCAAAGTCTTGCAAACCTACAGAGTGTCCAATGTCTAGCAGCTTTCTGTGACAGAATGTATGCATTTGTACGTGTAACTCCATTCCACCTGAAAGTTACCTCTTCCAATGAAATGATTTCTAGATTCATAGGTCTGTTTCACTAGAAACTCTACACACTGCTTTGTTTCTCAAACTCTAGCAAATGTAAAAAGTGCTCAAAGTCTAGCAGCTTTCTGCGACAGAATGAGTGCATTTATACATGGAACTCCATTAGACCTAAATGTTACCCACTTTCAACCAAATAACTTCCAGAATGTTATGTGTGTTTGACTAGAAACTCTACACACTGCTTTGTTTCTGATAGTCATGCAATGATAGTCATGCAAACCTACAGAGTGCCCACTGTGTGGCAGCTTTCTCTCAGAGAATGTAAGCGTTTACACATATAACTCCATTCCACCTAAAATTATCCTATTCCAATGTTATGACTTACAGATTGTTATCTTGTTTGACTGGAAACTCTACGCACTGATTTATTTCTCAAAGTCTTGCAAACCTATAGAGCCGAATGTATAGCACCTTTCTGTGAGAGAATGTTTTCATTTATACATATAATACCATTCCACCTAAAATTATCCACTTTCAATGATACGATTTGTAGTTTCTTATGTCTTTTTGACTACAAACTACACACTGCTTGGTTTCTCAAAGTCTTGGAAACCTAAGGAATGCTCAATGTCTAGCAGTTTTTGTGAGAGAATGTAAGCATCTATACATGTAACTCCATTCCACCTAAAAGTTACCCACTTCCAAGGAAATCACTTCTAAATTCTTATGTGTGTTTGACTAGAAACTCTATACACTGCTTTGTTTCTCAAACTCTTGCAAACATAAAAAGTGCTCAATGTCTAGCAGTTTTCTGTGACAGAATGTATGTCTTTATACAAGTAACTCCTTTAGATCTACATGTTACCCACCTCCAAGAAATGACTTCCAGATTGTTATCTGTGTTTGACTAGAAATACTACACGCTGTTAGTTTCTCGATGTCTTGCAAACCTATAGAGTTCCCAATGTCTAGAAGTTTTCTGTGAGATAATGTATGCCTTTACATGTAACTCCATTCCACCTAAAACTTAACCTATTCCAAAAAAATGACTTATAGATTCTTATTTGTGTTTGACTAGAAACTCTACACACTGCTTTCTTTCTCAAAGTCTTGCAAACCTATAGAATGCCCAATGTCTAGCAGCTTTCTCTGAGAGAATGTTTTGGTTTATACACGTAACTCCATTCCACCTAAAAGTAATTTTTTAGATAGTGGCAGGTCTGTCTGTCAGGGTCCTAAAGTGAGGATGATTAGGAGAAGATATGGCAAGTGACCTTCAGTGGATGTATCACAAGAGAAGAAATAAACCTTTGCTCTCTTAAGTTTCTGAGATTTGAGTGGTTGTTTGTTAGTGCATCATAATTCATCCTCATGGACAGAGGAGAAATAATACCTAATGCTGATGGAGATGGGCAAATGATGTGCTCTTGTACGTTGGTGTTGGGAATGTTAAACTTCACAACATTTTTAAATAAAATATGACAATCTAAACTCTGTAAGAACAGAACAGTGTTTACTAGCTTCCTTAATCCCAGAACCTAGAGAAATACTTCAACATACAGGTGGTCAATATACATTTGTCAAGTGGACAAAAATAAGGGCAGGTTCTATTCAAAAAAAAGAAAAACACATGTACCATCTAAAGCAGTTCTTCAACTCCTTCATATGTACCTTAAAAATTAAAAGAAGAAATGTATTAGGTATTATTTGCAGCATTGTTTGTAGCAGAAACAAAAATCGAAAATAAAGTGAGTGTCCTTAGAAAGAAGATTGATATCCACAACAAAGAAACATTATTCAGCCATCAAAAAATGTATCGGAGTCCTGACAGTCAAACATATTTACATGAGTTTTTTGAGGTAAGAAAAGAAAAATAATTTTTACAGTGTCATCCATTTTTAGACACAAAATAGGCCAAAATAAAATTTTAGTCAAGCAGGCTAAAGGGACTTCAGGTTGGTGGAAGCCCCTTGTGACTGGCATAAGCATATATATTAATAGAAACCTAACCCTCACTGTAAGAAAATCCTCCTAGATCCTCAATTTAGGTTTTATTGAATCTTAAAATCACAATTGTATGTCACCAAATGTAAGAAAGTGACCCCTTATGACTGTGAGCAGAATAATGATCAGGAAATTTAGCCCCTATTGACTGCACATGTTAGTAATTTCAGATCCATACACAAGATTTCTAATCATGTCTATTTGGTCCATCTCTGTGGGTCCCCATTAAGTATCTGGTGGTGACCTAAGGCCACTGTTAGTGGCAGGGTCAGCAATTAAGAAGAGCTGGACATGGAGTGTACAGGAAAAAGCAAAGACAAGCTGACCTCACTGATTTCTCCACACTTCTAAGCTGGACTTAAATCAAGAAGCTGTGGTAGCCATCAGGATGTGCCACTTAGATCCTGAGATGTGAGAACGCAATTAACACAGGGCCCCAGTCCTAAATCCACCACCACATTTATCAGAGGGCACACTTCCTATAGGCTGCTCTACTCTAATAAGCAGCAGAAATTCTAAGACAAGCCTATTAAAAGGCCTATATCTGTAAAAAATTGGATTCCTTTGACATGTGAATTTGGCCCCAGGAACCCCCATCTGCATGATTGAAACATTCTTAGAACTTCACTCTGTCTGTGACTTTGTTTATTCTCCTTCCTCATTCCCTGGGGTCAGATCAGATGTGCATCACAGTCTAATGGTTTTCCTTGACTTCTCTGAATCCTTCCTCTTTTTCCCTTCTAAACATTTCTCCCCATAAATCTCTTGCACTGGCAGTCTCATCTTGATGTCTTATTTTCAAAGCACCTGAATTAAAATGAATGGCATTAAGAGGGATCCAAGGAAACAGGTAGTAAATTTGAGGGTCTGTTTGTCTAATAACCACCTGGTGGGTGAAGAAGAAGCCAAGATGATTGGCAGAAGGGGCATGGATAGTCCCTGCTATGAGGTAATGGCTAATTAATAAAGATTTTACTGGCGGTGACTTGGGAAAATGTTTCAGTAAAAGGAGAACACTTGCATGTGAAATGATTCAGATTTTTGAATTATATGGGGAAGTCACAGAGAGACAGAGAGTTATCTGGTTGCTGATAAGTTGTATTCATGCCCTGCAGAGGGAAAATGAGATACTTAGAGCTGTTGAAAAATAGTTAAGAAACAAATATGAAATTCAGAGGGTTTGTTTGATAGCTTATAAATAAGCATATAAATAAGAGGAGACATGGCTTAGCAGCAGGCTCTTTCTAAACAGAAACTCTATGATTTGACATTTAAAGTAAGAGTTCAAGTTAAGTTTGAATGCCCAGCAAAGGCAGGTCTTTGCTGCCTTTGTCAGGACAACAGGATGGAATGGAAGCATTAGCCTCTACTCTCTCAAGCCTATTGAGCCTAGTGTCAGGACCTCACTAGGAAAAATCAGATACCATTAAATATGCAATGTGGACATCAGATGGATCATTCTCTGTGTATTGACTCTGCAGACCTTTCTGGACACTCACAATTTTCAGAGGTAGTACACCCTTTCCTAATGAGATAGCACTTCTGCCCTTGTGGAAAATATTTCAAAAGGCTCTTGCCTATAAGAGATGCCTCACCTCCTTTCCTTACTCCCAGGCCAAACACTAGGGTTAAATCCTAGCACAAACAGCTGGGATATTTTGGCCTAATAAAAGAGAAAAAATGTTTCAAGAATTAGCTATCATGTAGCAGAGGAAGCCAGAGAAGTACCTTTGGGATTAATTTGAAAGTGCTTAATCAGGGGATTTTGAATACAAGATTATATAAGCAAGAAATTTTAAGCAGAATATATGACTGGATAGACACTTATGCAGGAAATGGGATGCAAAAACCAGGCAAGGACCAAACCTATTTTAAACTCACTGTGAGGTGACTTTTAAAAACTTGTAAAAAGGGAGGGCCAATGTTCAGTGAAGTAGAAATAATTGAGTTTCCCTGGAAGCTGTTAGAGGGAAAAATAAAGATGTTAAGGAAATTAGGCAACAGATATACTAGTAAAGCCAAAATCCCACAAAATGATTTTGTCCTACAGGAGGGACCACAAGACACAATATTCCTCAAGGTTATTAGCAATGCATTGCCGACGAAGGCCCCAGTATTGCTAAGAAATTCAGTGATGTCCTCCTTTGCAGGTCAGGACTGCATAAAGAGTAGTGGATACACAGCCAGTCTCTTTAATGTTCATGAGGATGGCAGACATCAGAAGTAACAGAGGCTGGGTGGTGGAATTTAACCATATAAGATAGGAGGCTGTAATCACCTCAACAACCAGCAAGGTCAAAGTGAGAACGAAGGGGATCACTACTTAGGTAGTTGTTGAGATGGTTAATAGAATATTCAGTCCTAGAAGAAGAATAAATGTGAAGCCAACAAGGATGCTACTCAACATATGCAACTAAAGTGGGTAAGTAGAAGAGACAGAGACTAAAGCTGTTGTTCCCATCAAAAGTCACACATATATATACAAAAACCAACTAAGATGGATTAAAGGCTTAAATGTATGACCCAAAACTATTAATATAAAAATACAAGAAGAAAACCTAAGGAAAACTCTTTTAAAGAAACTGTGGTATCCTTAGCCCCTTGTGGGTCCCCAGAACTAAGCAAGGAGCTACCCAGAGAGTCCACAGAAGCATTTCTTGAACTTGAGTGAAGTCCCGCAAGCTTTTGTGTCCTGAGCCATTCAGAGAGTCCATCCCTCAGAGGCTTCTGTCCTGCTCTGGAGCTGCCACCTACATCACTGCCATCACAGCTGCAGAGCCACCAAGGGAGTGGGGGTGGGAACTGCTGCCACCACTGGAAAGGTGAGCAGTCTGTGCCCCTTGTCTCTAGTGAGAGGAACGTGCCATCCCTGAAGGCAAGTCTGTGGTACAACTGCCTTTCCCCTGCCTGAGCAGTCAAACTGCAGCCCATAGCCATTTTGAGAGCCCAGCGCCCTGTGGCTTCAGCTGCATCTCTCACACCTGCTGCCACTGGGCCAGGGGGGGAACTACAAATCCAGATACTTCTGTGTATTTCAAGGACAGAAACTACTCCTACCACTGAAGGAGGACAGGAAAAGCAGTCTGTGCTCCCAGCTGCCTTCTTCTATTAAGAGGAATCTGCCTTTCATGGAGGTAAGTTTGTAGTACAACTGCCCATCCCCTGCATTCCAGCTGCAGACTTACACCTAGAAAACCCTGAAGATTCCTCCAAAGGACTCCTAGAAATGATAAGTAAAATCAATAAAATTACAGGTTACAAAATCAATGTGCACGAATCAGTAGCATTTCTATACACCAATAACAACCAAGCTGAGAATAAAATCAAGAACTCAATTCCATTTACAATAGCTACAAAACACCCACCTATGAATGTACTTAGCCAGGAGACATCTACAAGAATTACAAAATGCTGACGAAAGAAATTGTAGATGACACAAACAAATGGAATATGTCTCATGCTCGTGGATTGGAAGAATCAATATTGTTAAAATAACCATACTGCCCAAAGTAATCTATATATTTAATGTAATTCCCATCAAAATACCAATGGCACTTTTCACAGAATTAGAAAATACAATCCTATATTTCATATGGAATTTAAAAAGAGCCCAAATAGCCAAAGTAATCCTAAGCAAAAAGAACATATTTGGAGGCATCACATCACCCACCTTCATATTATAAACATGGCTATAATAACCCAAATAGCAGGGTACTAGTATAAATGTAGACACTAAAATCGATGGAATAGAGACCCCAGAAATAAAACCTTACACCTGCAACCAACTGACCTTCAAAAAAATCAGACAAAAACATACGTATGGGAAAGGACACTCTATTCAATTAATGGTCCTGGGAATATTGGATAATCACATACAAAGGAATGAAACTGGATTTATATATCTCACCTTATACAAAAGTTAACTCAAGATGGATGAAAGACTTAAATTTAAGACTTGAAACTGGCTGAGCATGGTGGCTCACGCCTGTAATCCTAGCACTCTGGGAAGCCAAAGCAGGTAGATTGCTTGAGGCCAGGAGTTTATGATAAGCCTGAGCAAGACAGAGACCCCAGAATTCCTCTAATTTCCTAAAACATAGTAAAATCTCTGTTGAACATAGGTCTAAGCAAACAATTTATGACTAAGACCCCAAAAGCAAATGGAACAAAAACAAAAATAGGCAAATGGGCCTTAATTAAACTAAGAAGCTCTGCATGGTAAAAGAAATAATCAACAGGGTAAATAGAAAATATAAAACCCACAGAATTTGAGAAAATATTCACAAACTATATATCTGACAAAGGACTAATATCCAGAATCTACAAGGAACTCAAACAAATCATCAAGAAAAAAAAAACATTAAAAATGGGCAAAAAACATGAACATACATTTTTCAAAAAAAAGCTATATGAATGGCAAATACATGAAAAAATGCTCAACATCACTAATCAACAGGGAAATGAAAATCAAAACCACAATAAAAATATCATCTTAAACCAATCAGAATGGTTATCACTAAAAAGTCAAAAAACAGATGCAGTTGAAAGGGAACACATACACTTTTAGTGGGAATGTAAAGTAGTACAATCTCTATGGAAAATACTATGGGAGTCCTAAAAGAACTAAAAGTAGACCTACCATTGAATCCAGTGATCCCACTACTGAATATCTTTCCAAAGGAAAAGAAATCATTATATCAAAAAAAAAATCTGCACTTGTGTGTTTATTGCAGGCCAATTTACAAAGATATGTAAAGATATGTAATCAATCTAAGTGCCCATTACCTGATGGGTGATAAAGAAAATACTACTTAGCCATAAAAAAGAATGAAATAATGTCTTTTGCAGCAACTTGGATGGAAATGGTGGCCATTATCCTAAGTGAAGTAATGTAGCAACAGAACACCAAATATTTCATTTCTCACTTATACTGGGAGCTAAGCTCTTGGTATTCAGGGGAATACAGAGTGGCACAATAGACATTAGAGATTCAAAATAGGGAGGGTAGAGAGGGGGAGGGATGAAAAATTACCCATTGGGTCCAATGTACACAATTCCAGTGGCAGGTACACTAGAAGCCTAGACTTCTTTACTATACAATACATTCATGTAATTTAAAAAAGTTTGCACTCTTTAAAAATATTAACAATTTAACATTGCACATCAAGGAACTAGAAAAACAAGGTAAAAGCTTCTGTTTATGTGGTGAATTACGTTTACAGATTTGTGTATGTTGAACCATCCCTGCATCTCTGGGATGAAGCCCACTTGGTCATGATGGATTATTTTCTTAATAAGCACCTGGATTCGGTTAGCTAGAATTTTGTTGGGAGGGGATTCAAATAAGTTCAATCAGAAATGAAAAATGAGACATAACTACTGATAACACAGAAATATAAAACATCATCTGAGAATAGTATGAAGTTCTCTGTGGCCACAAACTAGAAAACCTAGAGGTAATGGATAAATTTCTAGATAAATTCCTACAACCTCCCACATCTGAAAAAGGAGAAATAGGAACTCTGAACACACAAATAATGAATAATGAGATTGAATCAGTAATCAGTAGATCTCCTCCTTCAGAAAAAAAAAAAGGACAAGATAGATTCACAGCTGAATTCTGCTAGATGTACGAAAGAACCGGTGCCAATTGTACTGAAACTGTTCCAAAAGATCAAGAAGAAGTAAATCCTTCCTAACTCATTCTACAGAGCCGTATCACCCTGACACCAAAGGGATGAAACATTACCTATCATTTACAATGAACACTATTCAGGTAATGGGTACATTAAAAGCCCAGACTTCACCACTATACAATACATACATGTAACAGAATTCAACTTGTACCCTCTAAATCTATTGAAATTTAAAAAAAGAAACTGTTTAATGACTGCATATTTCATGGAATACTACTCAGCCACGAAAAAGAATGAAATAATGTCTTTTGTGGCAATATGGGTGGAACTAGAGGCCATTACCTTACATGAAATAACTCAGAAACATCAAGTCAAATACTGCATGTTCTCACTAATAAGTGAGAGCTAAATAATATGTACACGTGGGCATAGAGAAGGAAACAATAGTCAATAGAGACTCAGAAGTCTACAAGGGGTTGAGGGGATAAGAAATTACTTAATGGACATAACATACACTATCTGGGTGATGGTTACACTAAAAGCCCACAGTTTACCACTAAGTAATGCATCCATGTAACAAACTGCGCTTGTACCTTAAATTTACACAAAAAATAGTAATGATTTTTGTTTTATTTCCAGACTTTAAAAAACTTTTATATCCAGAGTCCACTGACGGAAAAAGTAGCCAGGTTCTAGGAGTAAGTAGCCTGCAGCACTGTGTCATACACACTGATAATCCACCTAACATTTCCCCAAAGGGATCTATGACCATTTACTAGTGAGACTGTACTTTAGGAAACAGGAATACCTAGACATTTTGAATACTATTAGATGCATGATTTGAGATACCCAGAGACCCAAGCCATCACCAAATCAACCTATGAGAGTGGGGATTTATTGAGGGGACTTAGAAAGGAATTAAGTCAATGCCCAGATAAATGGAGTCCTGGCTAAAGACCAATTTAGCGGTGTGCACTGTGTTCATGAATTCACCTTGTAGTTATTTCCCCAATTCTTTAGTTTGTACATAAAATTAAAATACTTATAAATTGGAATAACTACCACATTTCATACTTAGCCCCTGGGATAAAAGCTAACATAGTGGAAGACAGAGTGGAAACATCTGAAATTACCCCCTTGGCCAAGATAAAAAATTAAAAACTATATTGCATTGTGTGGGGTGTGGTAGTGGATATTATTGGTGCTAATAAATACCTAAAATTTGCAGGATTATTGCCCATTTAATTTGCAATCCTAGCTCTTTCAGGAGATGAATGGGCATTGGAGGTAACTGCAGACTACCAAGGGCTTAACCATTTGCAGACCTTTTCACAGCTGTTGTGACACATGTGGTCTCATTAACAGAGCAGATAAATAAGGCCTTGGGTTCCTGGTATACAGTTATTAAGTGAGAAACAGTAATCTCTCTCTATAAAGTGTTTCCATTCATGTGGGACAGACACAAATATTCTTTTGCAGTTTTGTCTCAGTAAAAGGACAATATGACAAGAGGGGCCAGTATGTGTGGGGAGGCCTTGTAGATCCTTGCACTCCAGAAGGTAAAAGATTTAAGGACCTGTTACTTCAGTAAAGGCTTTAGGAGTCTAATTGCCAGAGATGGGCTAAGATATCCCATACAAAGTAAAAGTTATATTATTGCATCTTGCAGTTCTTACCACAAAGAAGTCACAGGACCTGAAAGACTTTTCTGGGATTCTAGAGGCAGCAAGTACATACCTAGGAGTACTGTTCCAGCACGTATACTGGGTGATACAAAAGATTGCTGCTTTGAACGTTCCAAGTGGAAAAAAGCTTCTGTCACAGATACAGGCCATGATACAAGCAGTCTTGCCACTTGGGCCACATGATCCAAAAGATCCTATGAAGTTGGAGGTGTCAGTAATGATGAAAAAAAGTAGTATTGATCATAATATTTGCTTCCAGGATTCTGGATCAAGGCTGTGCCATCAGTTGCAGAAAATTATTTTCCTTTTAAGAAACTTCCAGGTATGTTGCTGGACCCCAGTAGAGATATAGCACTTGGCTATGGATACCAAGTGACACGGCCTCTGGGGCTCTTCATTATACCTTAGGTTTTGCCAGATTCTCCAAGTCAAATGGGCTGGGCAGCAATTCTTCATAAGATGCAAGTGGTATTCTGGGGTCAGGCTGAAGCAGAACCAGAGGGCCTGACTTTTACAGGCAGCTATTCTGAAAATAAAATGAAAAATAAAGCTGTTTTCTTTCTACACCCCATGAGTCCCATTGGTTTATTGCTTAATTACATCTGGAGTGAGTTAAAATTTATGTAAACATATAAGAGGGAAGATGATTTATTCAAGTTATTAAGTTGTGGCTTAATTCGTGTGGCTAAATGTGAAGAAGGAATTTTCACTATCTACAGGGCAGCAAATCAGTTTTAGAGACTTGCTTAAAGTTTATTTGGGGGCAAGAAAGACCATTTGAGGAAGAGAAACAGATGAGAAGGAGAAAACGACATGGTTTTCTGATTAATCCCATAAATCCTAGTTGTTCAGTGTATAGATCTTATTGTTCCTTTTTAAAGTAGAAATTTATAGTGTGCTATTGTATGTTTAGTGGTGGAGATTGTAACCACCAATTATAGGAGGCAAATGCATAATAAAATAATATTCGTACTGAAGTGTATAAGCTTGTGACATCTAACATTATTCAAATAAGTATGCCCTATTATCTGATAGTTTAACAAGCCCATTTTCTTAACACCTTGCATTACAAAAGATGCCAGTTAATAGTTAATTAATGCCAGTTAATATTTGACTTAGTATTTACCTAATCTTAGTTCATTTTAATGTTTGACTTTGGATCTTAAAAAACCTTTCCACTTTAAGTACCAAACAAACTCAGGAAAGCTGAGTTTATTCTGAGACTTTAACAAGGATTCTTATTTTATTTGTATGAAATTTTTAATCTCAGAGATTTCAGACTAAATTTCATTAAAATGCAGAAAAAAATTTATTAATATTTTTCAAAATGCAGAAAAATTTTATTAATATTTTTATAAATCAATAATGTGTTGATGATATTTACAATAAAAGAAAAAGACACTTCATTGAAAGTCTAGAAAATCACATATGAAAAGTTTCATCTACATAGAGCTACAATCCATCTTGCTTTCCTGACACCAGATGTGTTGACATTCACAGTCTTCAAACTTTAATCTGTAGGTTTTCCTATGGTCAGAAGCATATCATTTTTACAGCTGGGAAATATTCCTCATCTATTAAGAAACATGCATCTCCCCACCAGCTTCCTTAGAGCTTCCACCACCTCCTTGTTCCTCAGGCTATAGATGAGGGGGTTTAGCATGGGAGTGAGGATGTTGCTGAAAACAGAGAGAGCCTGGTCTTGCTCTGGACTATGAGAAGAAGTGAAAGTCATGTATATGAATATGTTTGGGCCAAAGAAGAGACTCACCACTGTTAGATGGGAAGAACAGGTAGCCAGGGCTTTTTTCCTTCCCTTGACAGAGTTCATATGGAGGACAGTGAAAAAGATGAGAGTATAGGAAGCTGTGATGATACTAAAAGGCAAAACGAGCAGCACAATGCTTGTCACCACCACCACTAACTGATACACTGAAGTGTCTTCACAGGAGAGCTTAATGAGGACCGGGACCTCACAGAAGAAGTGGTGTATCTCCCTTGACCCACAGATGGGAAAATGCATAGGGTAAACTGTATGGATAAATGCACTTATAGAACCTCCAATCCAACACCCTGCAATCATGTACAGACAGAATCTTGGACTCATGATGATGGGATAACGCAGTGGGTTGCAGACAGCCACGTAGCGATCATAAGCCATGAGGGTCAAGATGAGGCACTCTGACATTCCCAGCATCAGAAAGAAGAAACTCTGGATTCCACAGCCAAACCATGATATGGTCCTTTCCCCTGTGAAAAAGTTTAAGGCCATCTTTGGAACAATGGTGGAAGTTAATGTCAAGTCAATTAGGGAGAGCTGACTGAGCAGAATGTACATGGGTGTATGGAGCCGAGAATCTCCCCAAATCAAGACAATCAGAAGTATGTTTCCCACGAAGGCAAGGATGTAGATGAATATGATCATGGAGTTGAGGAAAATACAATGCTGAAACTCAGGAAAGAGTCCCATGAGGATGAAATCAGGTACTGAGGACTTATTCCCACCAACCATGCCTCTATGAGAAATGTAACAGGGGTGGGAATGAATAATGGATTAGAATCACTGACATTCAGTAAAGGTCAATAGTACCATTTCCATCTTACAAAAGACTGCTGCTCAGTGCCTTTGACTTGGTGAATCTGACAAAACCTAAGGTATAATGAAGATTCCCAGATGCTGTGTCACTTGGTATCCATAGCCAAGTGCTCTACCTCTACTGGGTTCCAGCAACATGCCTAGAAGTCTCTTAAAAGGATAATTGTCTACAATTGATGGCATAGCCTTAACCCAGAATCCCAGAAGCAAATATTGTCATCTATACATTTTTTTCACCATGACTGATACCTCCAATCCAATTTGTGGATCAAAAATTATATAACTTTCTCCCCAACTCCAGATCCACAGATAAGAGCTATCACTATCTTATCATAGACATTTTACCACCATTTGTTGAAATATTGCCTAAACTTTAGTTAATAGAGAATATGGAAAAGAATGATCAACCTCAGTGTCTCTTAGCCTCTGTTGATTTGGCAAAAAAGTCTTTTTTTATGTTTTGTTAAGTGAAGAATCTTGTAAAAACTGTGCACCCACATCCTAGAAATATTCACCTAAAATTTTATGTACCATTTCTGATAGCTATGATGTCTAGCTAAAAACTGTTGTATATTTGAGAAAATATAAAGGAATATCTAGTTTTATTTAGTTATTAAAACTATAAATCAACTACTTAGCAAAATTTTAATGAAATATCCTCCTGTTTTACTTTTCTCTTGTAAATTGTCATGACACTATAAACAAAATAATGGAAATTTCCGGACTTATATAATTGCCCTCCTCGGGAATCATCCATATGTTCCATTGTTGACCAAACAAAGCTCAGATTACTAGTATAGAATTCTAGATATTCAATGACTGCCTTTAAACTACATTCTGAAAGTTATGTTCTATTATTTTTAAACACATAATATAAGCTCAAGTCAAATGGATCATATTGTGGTTTCCCCACGCTTATTGCCGATTCACACATCTGTACCTTTGCTTTTATTTCTCATCTACATTCTTGGAGCCTCTTCAAGGCTTATTCAAATAAAAACTCCTAAAATTTAAAGGAGGAAATCTTTCCCTATCTATTCTCCTACAGTTTCTTAATTGTATCACATATGCCATTATTTATCAGCATAGCTGAGAGACAATGTGCCTTGGAGGCTGAGGGCATGTCTCAGGGGCTAGGCTGCCTGGATTCAAGGTCCAGAGTCATCACTTACTATCTGTCTCTGTGTTTCATCTTTAAAATAGTAATATTAATCAAGCGAGTTCATGAGGTAGTCATGAGGCTTAGATGAGTTACTATATATAAATACTTAGGACAGTGCCTGGCACTGTATATCTTTATTACATTTTTCTCTGTATCCATATTTCCCCTCAAATAACTTTTAATATTTTGAGTGCTAAGATTATGTTTTTCTTATCTATAACCCAATAATGCTGGCACAATAACTTCAAAAGAGTATGAACCCAATAAATACTTATTAACAAGAAGATTGAATAAACTCTATGGAATACAGCAGTGCACAATTTCAAGGATAGCATGTGACAGACTTAACCTTCATTGCAATCGCATTCATTGTGAGACCTAAAGCCATTCTCCTCAATGGTGCCTTACTAAAAAGTGAAGTCTTCACTCCCAGATAAATAAGAAAAATTCTTCACATGTGGACTTTTCCATATGCATTGATATTCAGAACAGCATTGACATAGCACAAATGTCAAAGTACCTGGAAATTCTGTTTTTTGTTATTGGAGCAGAAAATTTTATAATGTAAAATAATGCCACCCTCTTGTTTAAGTTGATGGTTCTTTTATAGGTGTTTATATTCAGATCAATTTTGTGACCAAAAAAATCATTTAAGAAGAAAAACCATTAGTTATTTTAGTCATAAACCTGGTGAAATATAAAATGCAGAGCTAATTATGAAACTTGCTCTGTAACTAATAAGTACCACACACTAATTTCACTGAAAGTTTTATTTCCATTATTTCAGGGAGTGATAATTCAAGTGGTTCTTGAGAAGCCTATACTGTTCATTCATTTTTTTATTCTAAATTTGCTGAATGCTCATTATATTTCATGCATATTCTAGGAGGTGCTGAGGAGGGGAAAAATTGAATTAGGGCATGGTCTATATCTTCAATAAGCTCTTGAGTTTAGATATGGAATAAGCATTATATCAATACAGAAGAGAGAATTAATGTCTGAGTAAGAGAAGGCTAGAGAAGTAGGTAAGAATTAATTTGAACTGTGTCTATCTGAGGACATAGCAGCTCATGGAAATATGAAGAACTAAGGGAAGAAAGCATTCATCTGGTTAATACACGTCAATTGTCAGTGTAAGTCACATTGCTTAGGTGGGAAAATAAGTGAAAAACAAATCGGAATTATTGCATGTATTTTTATTCAACCATTTAGCATCAACTGCAATTTTGCAATTTTTTATCCTGTGTAACCTCATGAAATTCTTACCTGTGTATTTATATTATGTCGCATTGCTTGGTCTGCCATTTCCTTCACTGAGCTGACAATTCCATCTTCCTATTTACATTGTATGTTGAAAAGATTTGTCTACAATAAGGACCAGATATATTTTTCTAGAATAAGGATAATTAAAGAAGCTTCACTATAAGGTGAGTGTGAGACATTGCACAATGTAAGTGCCTCAAAATTGTCCTTTATTATCATGATGATCAGTATCATTACAGCTGTCCTGTAATGCAATTTTCTCTACTTCTATACTCCAACTTTTCATTATATGAACCATAGTATTCATCAAAATTTTGAGTTTATAACTATATATTTATAACTTTACATTGATCAAGGTTATTAGTTTATAAATTTGAAAATACAACTGGCAAAGAGCTTAAAAACACATCTAAAGAATAAAGGAACTAATGTTTAAACATTAAAAACTAGAGAAAACATTAAAAACAGAAAAATGTTTAATCTGTGTTTTTATTTTAGTAATTATTATTTTTAAAATTTTACCTAATATTGTATAAATATGTGTTAACTAAATCATTGTCTGAAACAAATAGTGAGTTATTTTTTAGAAAGTAAAACCTGTGGATTTTAACAAAACCAGACAAAAGAAAATATTCTCTGAGTATAAAAATTAACTGTAACTGTAAATAATTCTAAATTATTAATCAAATTGTTCTCATAAGGATAAAGCACATTGTATCATTTAATTAATTCAATAGAATAAGCATTATTGAGGCTCAATTCTGAACATATTTCCATTATTTCGTAATATAGAAGAACATATATCTACTCAAAATGTGGAGTGTAATGTTATACATGTTAATTCATAAAATTTTATTGACCTTTTAAGAAGTCTTTAAGATTATGACTATTTATATCATTGTAGAACACAACATATCATTATTGTTGGCCTGATTTGAGTTTGCATCTGTGTTGAGTAAATACAAGATAGTTTGAAATAAACTGAAGTCACTAGTTTTTCTAAAAGCAAAAGGATAAATTCAAGGTATTATCCTATTTGATTACTCAGTTGAGGCACATAACAGTGTCTAATAATAACCCATATTATACTGGGCTTGATAATGTAAGAGTATGCTATGACACCATTATTTACTTGATAAGATTCATGCAGATAGTCAAACACACATACTGATTCTACACAGCTTTTCCCTAGAACTGAATTCTGAGCATACTACCAAATACATATCTAAGACTGTCACAGATTATTTTTCCTCTTACAAGCAAAATCACCAAATTAACATTAGACATATAAACATTAGACATGTAAATTAACATTAGACATATAAATTATCTATAAAGTTTCCACTACCAGGCAAGGTACAGGATAAGCTTTATTTCTACCTTGGTATCTCCATTAAATTTTATCTCCAGTCACTTCTGCCTCCTGTAATTGCTAATATATTCTAGATTTTTCATGATCAGATAATAGCTCTTCACTATGCAACATTAAGCATTTTTTGCATAGAAAACTGAATGAAATTGGCTAGATGTAGACGGAGAATCAAACATTTTGGGGAAAAATCCCATTGACTGATTCTATAATACTATGGTAATTAAAACTGGTTCATATATCAGCTAAGATCTAACGTGGCAGATTGCTTAGTAATTTGTCATCAAGGGTCTAGAGATCTTTTTAGTGAAGGACCTAGGGGAAAACAGTCCCCAGACTTTAATTACTATAGATCTCATATCAAAACAATGAACCACAGAAATTAGGTACAATGAGGTGAAACAGAATTTCCTCAACATGGAAAATATTTAAATGTTTACAAATCTATGATCCTATCTCTAGAGTGTCCATGCTGATAAACCACAGGGTAAATGACCAGATGTTACTGGAAACATGCAATGTACCCTGAATGGTACACTTAAAATATAGAAGAATGGTAAGTTTGCAAATCTTCACATTTACTCTTACACACACACACACACACAAACACTTTCTCTCTCTCTCTCCTCAGTTGGTATATAATTCTTTTTGCAGATTATCTTTTCTTCTTCATTTTAATTTTTTTTCTTTTTTCATATTTTTTTAAATTTCAAAATATTAAAGGAGTACAAATGTTTTTGTTATGTGGATAGGTTTGATAATGCTCAAGTCAAGGCTATTACTGTGCCCATCACCCCAATAGTATTCATTGTACCTGTTGGTAAAGTTTTACTCCTTCCCTCCTCGCCCCGACCCTCCTTCTTTGTTTCCAATAACTGTTACTTCCCCTGTGGCCACGTGTGCCCATCTTTTAGTTCGTGATTACTAAGAGTACATGTAGTGTTCGTTTTTCCATTCTCTTTTTTTTTATTTCTGCATATTACGGGGGTACAGATGTTTAGGTTACGCATGTTGCCCTTGCCCCCTCCCCCACCAAGTCCGAGCTTCAAGCGTGTCCATCCCTCGGATGGTGCGCATCGCTCTCTTTGTGTATGCATATACCCGTTCCCTCCTCCTCCCTCTTCTCTCCCCCCTGCCCGACATCCAATAGATGTGATTCTTATATGTGCACTTATGTGTTGATCAGTTAATACCAATTTGATGGTGAGTACACGTGGTGCTTGTTTTTCCATTCTTGGGATACTCACTTGCCATAATAGTCTCCAGTTCCACCTCAATTGCTGAAAAATAAATTAATTCATTTCTTTTAATGGCTGAGTTACTATTCCATGGTATATATACAGTACATTTTTTAATCCACTGATGAATTGATGCACACTTATGTTTATTTCACATTGCTGTGATTCTGAATTGTGTTACAATAAACATTTGAGTGCAGGTGGCTTTTTGATTAAATTATTTCTTTTTCTTTGGGTAGGTAGACATTAATGGAATTGCTGTATTGAAAGGTAGGTCTGCTTTTAGTTCTTTGAGAAATCTTCATACTGTTTTTTGTAGAGGTTGTACTAATTTGCAGTCCCACAAACAGTGTATAAGTGTTCATTTCTCTCTACCTCCATGCCAGCATGTATTGTTTACTGACTTTTTTAATAATAGCCATTTTGACAGGGGTAAGACAATAAGAAATTGTGGTTTTAATTTGCACTTACCTGATTAGTGATTTTGAGCATTTTTTCATGTTTTTGGCCATTTGCTTATTTTCTTCTGAAAACCTTCTGCTCATATTTTTTGCCCACTTTTTAATGGGACTGTTTGTTTATTTCTTGCTGACTTGTTTGAGTTATTTGTATATTCTGGATATTAGCCCTATACCAGATGTATAGTTTGAAAATATTTTCTCCCATTCTTTGGGTTGTCTATTTGCTCTGTTGATTATTTTCTTTGCTGTACAGAAGCTTTTTAATTTAATCAAGTCCCATTTATTCATTTTTGCTGTTGCTGTAATTGCGTTTGGAGTCTTACTCATAAATTCTTTGCCTCGGCCATCTCTAGTAGAGTTTCTCCTACACTTTCTTCTAGAATTTTTATGGTTTTCATGCCTTCCATTTAAAAATCTTTTATCCGTCTTGAATTAATTTTTATGAGTGGTGAAAAATAGGGGGTCTGTTTCATTTTTCTGTATATGGTTATCCAATTTTCCTGGCACCATATATTAAATAAGGCTTATTTTCCCCATTTTGTGTTGTTGTCTGCTTTGTTGAAGATCAGTTGGTAGATGGTTATATATAGGTTCCTTGTTTTGTTCCATTGGTCTACATCTCTATTTCTATACCAATACCATGCTGTTTTGGTTATTATAGTATAGCTTGAAATCTGGTAATGTGATGCCTCCAGATTTGTTCTTTTTGCTTAAGACTTTTTTAGCTATTTGGAATCCTCTATGGTTGCAAATGAAGCACAGAATCGCCTTTCCTAGATCTGTGAAATATGATGTTGGTATTGTGATGGAGATTGGGTTGACTCTGTAAATCAGTTCAGGCAGTATGGACATTTTAACAATGTTGATTCTACCGTTCCATGAGCATGACATTTTTCCATTTAGTTTTGTCATCTGCAATGTCTTTCCTCATTGCTTCATATTTCTCTTTGTAGAGATCTTTCACCTCCTTGGTTAACTATAATATATTCCTATGTATTTTATTTTCTTTATAGCTATTTTGAATGATATTGGGTCTTTGATTTGACTCTCAACTTGCCTATTATTGGTCTATAGAAATGTTCCTAATTTATGTACATTGATTTTGTAGCCTGAGACTTTGCTGAATTTATTTATCAATTCCAGGAATATCTTGTCAGATTCTTTGGGATTTTGTAGAAAAAAGAACATATCCTAAGTTAAAAAGTAATAGTTTGACCTCCTCTTTGCCAATATAGAAAACCTTTATTTATTTCTCTTGCCTGATCGCTCCAGCTAGGACTTCCATTACTATGTTGAATAGAACTAGTGAGAGCAGGCAGGCACCCTTGCCTTGTTCCAGTTGTTAGGGGGAATGATTTCAACATTTCCCCATTCAGTATGATGTTGACTGCAGGTTTCTCACATATGAATTTTATAATTTTGAGGTATGTTCCTTCTATGCCTAGATGATCGATGGTTTTTATCATGAAAGGGTGCAGGATTTTGTCAAATGCTGTACTTGTATTTATTGAGATGATCTTATGGTCTTTATTTTTGCTTCTGTTTATGTGGTAAATCACATTTATTGATTTCTGTATTTTTTTGAACCATACTTGGATCCCTGGAATGAAACCCACCTGGTCATAGTGAATAATTTTTTTGATGTGCTGTTGAAATTGGTTTGCTAGCATTTTTTTACCTTTTTATTTATTATTTATTGATTTTTTATTTCAAAATATTATTATAGTATTTTATTGAGGATTTTTGCATCTATATTCATAATGGATATTGGTCCACAGTTTTTTTTTATTGTTTCCTTTCCTAGATTTGCTACCAAGGTGATGCTGGCTTCATAAAATGAGTAAGGGAGTATTTTCTCCTTCTGATTCTGAAGATTGGGGAATAATTTCTGCTGTATGAATACAAACTCTTCTTTGTAGGTCTAGTAGAATTCTGCTGTGAATCCATCTGGTCTGAGCCTTTTTTTGTTGGAATATTTTTTATTACTGCTTTGATCTGATTGCTCATTTTTAGTCTGTTCAGGAGTTCTATATCTTCCTATTGAGTCTTGGTAGGTTTTGTGTTTCCAATAATTTGTCCATTTTCTCTGCATTTTTTAGTTTTTGTTCACAGAAATTTTTGTGGTATTCACAGAAAATATTTTGTATTTCTATGGTATCAATTATAATATCTCCTTTTTCATTTCTGATTGACCTTATTTGGGTCTTTTCTCTTCTATTCTTCCTTAATCTAGCAAGAGGTTTATTGATTTTGTTTTTCTTTTGAAAGAACCAACTTTTTGTTTCATTGATCAATTATATATTTTTTTATGGTTTCCATTTTTTTAGTTCTGCTCTGAGATTTGTTATTTCTTTTCTTCTGCTAGCTTTGGGTTTGGTTTGCTCTTTCTTTTCTATAAAAATTCCTTGAGGTATGAATTAGGTTGTTAATTAATAACCTTTGTGCCTTTTTGTTTCAAGCATTTTAAGGCTATAAATTTTCCTCTGAGAGGTGCTTTTGCTGAATCCCATAGATTTTGATAGTTTGTGTCCCTTTTGTTATTCAGTTCAAGGAATTGTTTTTATTTCCATCATAATTTCATTATTGATCTAATAATTGTTCAGCAGCAGGTTGTTTAATTTCCATGACCTTGCATGGATTTTAGTGTTTCTCTTGGAATTGATTTCTAGTTTTAGTCCACTGTGATCTGAGAAGACATATGACATAATTTGAATTTTTAAAAATTTATCGAGACATGTTTTGTGGCCTAAGATATGATCAGTCAATCTTGGAGAATGTCCCACATGCTTCTGAGAAGAATATATATTCAGTAGGTTTTAAGTAGAATGTTCTGTAGATGTCTGTTAGGTCCATTTGTTCTAGAGTCCTATTTATGACCAATGTTTGTTTATTTTCTTCTTTGATGATCTGTTCAGCTCTGTTAGTGGCTGAATCCCCCTGGGAAGGGCAAAGGCACACAATAGGTAGAGAGATAATATGTTATCAATTGTGTCACCTTGGGTGTGTGGTGATAGGAAGTGACCCAAGGGGGCCGGCAGCCTGGTGCTTTATTTTGAAGAAGCTTCCAGTTCACTGGTGGTAGCAGCTTTTGGGCTCATAAGGGTATAAAAGTTCTCCAGTAGCTCAGGAGCCTGCTATTTACCAGAGATTTGAGGGAAGGAGAAATAAAAACCCCACCTACACTTTCCATGGGATTCCAAGTTTCTCAGAGGTTTATCTCTGCTGATATATTGCTCCTTTTTGTTTTGCTTCATAACTTCTTCACATGGAATCTCTGGTAGGTTCTGGCACTTTTCCCTCAGAGTTATACCTGAGCTGTGTTTTATTTCATCTAAAACTTGTCCTTCTTCCTGAGACAATCTGGTAACTTGTGTCTCTAGTCAGCCACCTTTCCCCATCTCCCTGCAAATAATCTGATAAAGACTTTTTTCCAAGCAGCTTGATAATTATATAATATTAATTTATTATGCTAATATAAATAAATTAACTTTGGGATCAAACAGATGTGAATTAAAAGCGACCTTGAGAGGAGGGAGAAAAATGGCGGATTAGGGGAGACCTCCTGGCTCTCTGCTCCCACAGTGGGAGGTGAAGAACACGGACACCCACACGCGAGGGAGGCGCTCTCCCACAGGATCGGCTGTGCGAAACTGCAAAGAAGCAGCAGGGACAAACAGCGGCGCTGATAAAGTAAGGAGAACTGTAGAAACACCCGGAGGGAGTGGGACAAAAGGAAGTGCAGTGCGGGTCAGCCAAGCCCACGGCGGGCTGGCCCGGGCAGAGAGATCTGACTCACAGGAAGGCGACTCTTCCTTCACCAAACCCCACTCCCACGCAGGCAGGGAAGTGCCAGAAGTCGGAGCAA
>CAUYSK010049020.1:0-26127 GCA_963575035.1 Avahi laniger
TCTTGGCTCAGCTTAGAGGTCACCTGTAGACAACTGGCAAGAACACCTAACACTTCCTGTCTCTCTCTGACTGGAGACATTCTCTTGCCACCAGTCTCTGATCTGTAAGAAATACTAGCAAGAAGTGTGTGGGAGTTAGCACCTCAATCCACATCTCGGAGGAACACATGTGCACACTGCTCCACACCTTCTCTCAGAGTGCCTCCACTTTAATGAACCCCTGCTGCCCATGGCAGTGATCTGGTTATCAACACACTTTTGTTGCCTCTCCTCCCTTCCCCATCTCACTTCCCACTACTTCATGTATTCCCTAGATTTGTTTCTCAAATAAACTGCTTGTATACAAAAAAAAAAAAAAGTACTTGTTAAACAATTTTCAAGTTCTCAACAAGACCCTGCAAAGAGAGTCTTCTGTGCTTCCTGACCCACCTGGATACTCATCACTTAGAGGAATTACAAGTCTTATCTAAAAGAATGTAATTAATATAAGTCAGTACTGTTATTAAAGGATAATAAACATATAATACACATTTTTCATTTGATTCATTTCTTCTTTGCTCCATATGTGATACGATAAATCACAATGGAGGTCTCTCAAAATCTGTAAGACACACCTTTGAACCCTGCAGTAAAATGCTAGACAGTATCTTTTGATAGCACAAAAAAGGCTGAATACTTTTTGCTAATTCTGAATCTGCCACCATCGATTTTCTTTTTTCAAATAAGTACGCTTAAACTTACTATATTTAAATTTTTTGTCAGATCCTTCTAAATATTCCCATTGAGAGCATAATCATTAAAAAATTCAGCACTTTCTAGAAACTAAAGCCCTATTCAAGAAAGAAGACAATTCCTTAAACAATAGCAATAATTTATGCATTGGTAATGGTATATCTACATTCATCGACTTCTAAGAATTAGGTGTTTTTTTTTAAGAAAATATGTCTCTGTGAAAACAGACGGACTAAAAGGGTGTCTAATTCTATTTTAAAGAAACATGAACTCCTATAGGCTCCATTCTTTGTGCCTGGCCTAGGGCTGTTATATGAAACACTCTTGGTCACATGCGTGCTAGTTGCCTCTGGAATGTCTTTATTTTAAAAGGGAGAGACAGTCAAGTGACAGAAAGAACATTTATTAAATGACCAACTAAACTCTCTAACCCTAATGAGCAATGGAAAGGGAATATAATGTAGGAATATCACATAGGTAAGATAGGGACTATAAAATAAAATTTTATTATATGCTCTACTTATAGTACAAAGAGTAATACAGATGGTGTTATTAGACTCCATTATAAAGCCACAATTTATTGTTGTGATACCTGAGTTTCTTCTAGATTTTATTGAATTTTTAAAATCCAGATTTAGAATGATAAATGTAACTTTTTGCTAACAGATCAAAACCCATGAGAATGATAAAATCTGAACTTGTTGTCCTATATGTGTGTGTATAAAATTCATTCCAAAGTAAAGATTTTTTAGATGAATAGTAAGGATGCATTCACACTCTGATATCCTGGTCCCCACTCTCAGTTCTCTGAGAAAAGGTCATAGTTTCTGAATGAATTGTTAAATTAATCAGAGAAAATAAACCCAAACTAGATCTCCTCAGAGATTTAAAGTCTGCTGAAAGGTGCAAGGGGTAAGTTGGGGATAAGGAGAAAGGTGGGGCTGGACAGGGCCTCAAAAATTTACATTAGAGAAGTGATTAATTTCTGGGAGGAGACTCACCAGTCTTTCTTTTGTCCTTGTGTGGAGGCTATGATAATAAGAATACCTTGCATTTAATGAACTCTCTTTCAATAGATTTTTCTACATTATCTCATTTTCCAGCTTATAAAGTAATTCTGACAAGTAAACAAGGTGAATGTGTTCTCTGTTCGAAAGAGTCCCCTTGGTAAGCCATTTGCAAGTTAGGTAAGTGTTTAGTCAGAGCTAGATATAAGTTTATGTCTTTTAGTCCTCATTTTTTATTAAATATTCACTGGGTACCTAATATATAACAGTCACTATGTTAGACCACAGGATATTGCAAAGCAAATCAATACACAAGCCAGACATGGTGGCACACACCTGTAGTCTCAGCTACTGGGGAGGCTGAGGCAGGAGGATCGCTTGAGCCCAATAGTTTGAGGTTGCAGTGAGCTATGATTGCACCACTGCACTCCAGCCTGGGCCACAGAGTGAGACTCTGTCTCAAAGGAAAAAAAATCAATACACAGATAAATACGTGATTGCAAACATAAAGAAATTTGCAAGAGTCCAGTGGGGGCAAGCAGACAAACAAGCAAAATCAACATCTAGTGCATTCTGAAAATAAAGAGATGACTGAATGTTATAATACAGTGGAGAATTGAAAAACAACTAAAGAAGACAGGAAGTTCAGCAAAGGGTCCTCTGTTAAAAAATGTGCTTGGGCTGGATCTCAAAGAGCAAGTAGAATTCTGCCAAGTGGAGAGGAAACAGGGTATTCCTGGCAGCAAGAAAAGGTATGCAAATGCAAGGATACATAAATATAAAGGATGTTCAATGGGAATGACGTATATGTGTGGTTTGTGGAAGGTATGCTTTTATAATACACCCTATGTCTGCCCCGACACAGTTTGACATTTCCTCCATAGGCCAGACGTTGGTCCAGGTACTGGGCCAATAGAAGCAGTGATCACTAACAGACAAAGTAATTCTAATAAATATCCTGTTAGAACAAATAAGCGATTATCAAATGAGAAGGGAGGAAATTGGGAATAAAGGCAAGTAGGTGGGAAAGAATTTCAATTTTAAGTAGGGTTTTTTATGATAGACTTCATTTGAGAAGGTGACATTTGTACAGAACCTGAAGTGGATCAGCAAGTGAGCCACCTGGTTTTGAACTCTCAGAGTCCAAAGGTGAAACAGGAAGACCAAGTAAGAGATTATGGCAATGATCTGGGGGAAAGATGATGGTGGCTTAGACCAGAGCAGTAGCAATGGAGCCAGGACAGTGTCAAACTTTGAATGTATACTGAACGTATTTGCAAAGTCCTGGCTGGGAACATAAATTTGGGGAAAATTTTAGCAAAAGAAGCAAAATGTTATAATTAAATTTTTAACGAGTGAATTGGGAAATAAGGAGATATTCATAAGCTGAATCTAAATCAACAAATTGAAATAGCAACATATTATCTTGAGATAGTAAATAAGTATCTGTTAGCTATTTAATTAGCCTCATTGCACTTGCAGATATTCAACAAAAAGGCAAAACTCCTTCCATAATTAAACAAGAGCTATTAATGACAAATAAAAAATGATTCATTCTCATAAATATACAGCATATATGTGTATGGAGGGGTAGATGGGAAGAATCATCAGTGCCCAGAAAAATTGATACAACAATTGTAAACAGGCTAGAACTGTAAAATAAGTGACAAACTGAAAAAAATGTAGTCAAGGTACTATTGTTCTGCATCTATATACAATCTAATCTTTCATCAAAAATGGAAATACAGAAAACAAGACAAACTACAAGGACACTGATAATACTCAAATGATGATGATACTGCAACCAAATCATCTTTACCTGAAAGCTGATCTCTCACTTGCCTGAATCAGTTTATTTGTTACTATAGTCCCTGCCATTCTATCATTTGGTTACCCTATTTCAAGGTTATGGTCATTAGTGTTTTTCTTTAAATTAATGTCCTAAAAAATTCCATTTTTTATTATTTCCAGTGATGTTTCCATGGCTATACTTTTCCGACATCCTCTGTAATTTCTTTCTTCCGCTAATTGCACCTTTTCTCAATATCATCAGCATTTCTTTTTCCATCTGGTTTGCCATATTAGGAAGAGATTTCAGAACTTATGCCAGTGTCCTAGGTTTAAGAAAACAGCCATGTCCAAATATAATTAATTTTCAATGTCTTAGATAATGATATTAATCTTGGAGAGCAATGTTTTAGTAATGTGTCTATGAATGTCTTTGATTTTCATTAGCAATTTAAACCTCACTTAAAGTCACATAGGAGTCATATGATGCAATTGGAAAATCACTAGTTCAGTTAGGAAATATGTGTTATTTTCCCAGTTTTAGTACAAAATAGTAATGTTATATTCATCAGAACTCTTAAATATGTTGTGTTTCTATAAAAAGAAGTGCCCTTCTGAGGTTTAAACAATATCACGTTTTCTTTTGTTTTATTTTTTATTTCAGCATATTGCAGGGGTACAGACGTTTAGGCTATGTATATTGCCTTTGCCTCGCCTGAGTCAGAGTTTCAAGGGTGTCCATCCCCCAGATGGTGCGCACCGCACCCATTACGTGTGTATATACCCATCCCCCCACCCCCCTGCCATTTGCCTGACAACCGATGAATGTTACTACTATTGGTGCACTGAAGTGTTGGGCAGTTAATACCAATTTGATGGTGAGCACATGTGGTGTTTGTTTTTCCATTCTTGTGACACTTCACTTAGTAGAATGGGTTCAACCAAACAACCCTATCAAAAAGTGCCCAAAGGATATGAATAGAAACTTTTCAAAAGAAGATAGACTAACAGCCAAGAAACATATGAAAAAATGCTCAACATCTCTAATCATCAGGGAAATGCAAATCAAAACTACAATGAGATGTCACTTAACTCCAGTGAGTATAGCCTTTATCAAAAAGTCCCAAAACAATAAATGTTAGCTTGGATGCAGAGAGATAGGAACACTCATACACTGCTGGTGGGACTGCAAACTAGTACAACTTCTATGGAAAGTAATATGGAGATACCTAAAAGAGCTGCAAGTAGAACTACCATTTGATCCAGCAATCCCATTACGGGGCATCTACACAAAAGAACAAAAGACATTCTATAAAAAAGACATCTGCACTAGAATGTTTATAATATCAGGTTTTTGAAAAAAGTTTTAAAGGCATAAAATGCACTGCAGATACATTAAAAATAGCCTTTTTGTTGTATTGTAAAAAGGAATTTTCTATATGTTTTGGTAGATGTTTAATGACATTGAATTTTAGCCCTCATCTACAGAATGAAGGTAGCAATATCCACCTTAAAGTATTGTGTTATTATTATAGGAGATAATATAATGGAAGTCCTAAGCACAATCACTATACATAAAGAATATATATAACACAAATAAACAAGCAATTGAAGAACTAAATATAAATGCAAATGTTTTTGTAGGAACAAATTTATTTGAGGCAGGCATTGGACAGGGCTTAGATGTAAATTTAATATCAATTCAGACAAAATAACAAAATTCTGATCTATGAACACCATATATTTAGAATTTCTCTATTTCTTTCCATGTATTTAGAATTTCTTTAATTTCTCTCAGTGGTGTTTTGTAGTTTTCAGTATAGTAGTCTTGAACACCTTTCATCAGTTTTTTTTTCCAGAGACAGGGTCTCACTCTGTTGACTAGGTTGGAGTGCAGCAGCCTAATCATAGCTCACTGTAACCTTGAACTCCTGGTCTCACACGATCCTCCCACCTCAGCCTCTGGAGTAGCTGGGACTACAAGCATGTACCACCATGCCTGGCTAATTTTTAAATTTTTTGTACAGACAGGGTCTTGTTGCCCAAGCGGATCTCGAACTTTTGCCTTAAGTGATCCTCTTGCCTCAAGGCTCCCAAAGTGCTGGGAGTACGGGTGTGAACCACCAAGCCTGGCCTTAACCAGATTTAGTCTTACGTATTACTTAGGTTATTTTCATTTTTGATGCTATTGTAAATTATACTGTTTTATTCAATTACAATTTCCACTTGTGAGATGCCAGTATATAGAAAGAACATTGATGTTTCTATTTTTATCATGTGTCCTGCAGCCTGGCTAAACTCATATAATTATATTTGGTAATTGCTTTGTAGGATCCATAGATCTTCTGTATAGATGATCATGTTGTGTGTGAATAAAGATAGTCTTTTGTGCCAAAAAAAAAAAAGTAAATTTAAATAATGAAAAAGGTGAAATATAAAATAATAAGGATAGCTAACAATTAAACAAATTGGAGATCATATAGCCCATCTAACAACATTCTACTTCATAAGTTTTTTTAATCGACAATACTTATAAATCAAAGCATGTGTATGGGTCAAGTTTGTTCAATGGTTTAACAGTGACATCTGAACTAGAGGCACCTCTTGATGTAAAACATTTAGGTTAAGTATGAAATGTCCAATTTCCTTAAGTACTAAGTCTGACAGTTGATATCTCTACTATTTCACTTTGACACTTCTTGTTTTATTTATTGTGAAGGTACATCCTCATTCTCTCAACCACATGGTTTGGCTTGTGGTTATCTTTCAGTTTTTTATTTTTTATTTTTTTCAATATTTTTAGAGCAATTTTTTGTGAAACCATGGATAAGTCAAACATTTATGTTTTTTTTGCATATCAGTTCTATCGTGGAACCAGTGCAGCACAGACAGATCGAAGTATCAACAAAGTGTTTGGGAAGGATGTGGCTAATGAACACACAGTATAATAATAGATTTGAATGTCGGTGTGAACATAAGGAGTATACAGGGCTGGATACTTACTCCACTTCTCAGGTGGAAAGTACTTTAGACTTTAATCACCAGGAGGAAATAATATTGGTCTTCTACTGGCAAAGATTCAGTTAGGCAAACAGAAATCAGAGTAGGTATTTTAAACAGAAGGGACTTAATACAGAAGATTAATTACTCAGGTATTAGATGACTGAAAGAGTACAATATGAGCACTGCAGTAATTCAGTGATAACTGCAAGAATTACCACAACTAGGTCTGGAAAAAACATAAAGGAAGATGTTGGGTTACCAGGTCCTAGAATTTTGGAAGAGAAGTGCCACTGAGCTGGTGTTTTGCTTTCTGAGGAGGTGGTAATGTTTCATTCTTGATTGTATCTCTGAGGCGGTGGCAGAGGGCTGGTGCAGGGAGTACAGACAAAAACTGGAAGCTCGTGCCACAACTGCTGCGGGAGCAACACTGACAGGAAAAGGATAATATGAAGAAAGTGCCTTCTTCCTTCTCTCCAACTTCCAATCTCCCTCTCGTGCCTCTATTTGTCAGAACTTATGAGGAAACCAGGGAGTCTGGAAACACTCGTTTGCAGACTCTCAGCCTTGGAATCACAGAACTTGAGTAGATTGAGACTGAAATACAAGAAATAAATAACTGGTCCACGGTCGTCTTCTCCACCAACCTTGCTGAATCTTTTTTATGATGATAGAAGTAAAAGGCCTTATTGGTGAATTTGATTAAAGGTCACTGCTCACACTGGACCTAGAATCTAACTACTCTCTTTTGCAACTGCAAAGACATGGGTGAGGAATACCTGGCTCCCACCTCTTTGCCCCTTTTCAAAGTTAAATTCAATTTATGAGGAAAAGAGAAGGAAATCCCATGTGTTAATTTTCTATTGCTTTGTAGCAAATTATCATGAAATAAACTTAATAGTATATGAACTGTCTCCACCAAAAATAGAAAAAATTAGCCAGGTGTGGTGGCACATGCCTGTGGTCCCAACTCCTGGGAAGGCAGAGGAAGGAGGATCGCTTGAGTCCAGCAGTTTGATGTTGCTGTGAGCTATGATGATACCACTGCACTTTATACCAGGTGAAAAACCAAAAAAAAAAAAAAAAAAAATTAATAGTGTGAAACAACATAAACTTATTATCTCACATTTTTCATGACTTGAGAGTACAGACATAAGTTAGCTTGACCCTTTGCTCAGGATCTGATAAGGCTGAAGTCAAGGTGTTACTGACTTTTTCATTGTCACCTAAGGCTCTAGGTCCTCTTCCAAGCTCACAAATTGTTGGCAGAACTCACTTACTCATGATTATAAAATTAAAGTCCCTGTTTTCTTGGTCAGTGTTGGCCAGGAACCACCTTCAGGTACCAGAGGCTGCCTTTCTCCAGCAGCAGTTCACAACATAGCTGTTTGTTTTCTTCCAGGCCAGTAGGAACATATCCCCTCAACTTCTCCCACTAAGACCAGCTGGAGAAATTCTCCCGTTTTTAAGTGGTGTTTGCGTAGATCAGGCCAACTCAGGGTACTCTCTCTTATGCCACATAATGTTACATAACCATGGAAATGCTGTTTCATCATATGTACAGTTTCTACCACATTCAAGAGAAGGAAATTTTATAAGGCCTGTTCAAAAAGGGGTGGAAATCTTGGGAGCCATCTTAAGATCCTGCCTACCATACCCCATTATGCTCTCAGGCAAAGCCTTGTTCTCTAAAGAAGATTTTTGGTGGAATCCTATGTTTTGAATAATAAAATTATTATACGCTTTACTTTTTGTGTTTGTTCCCAATTGTTGAATAAATGCTTAGAGGAGAAGATGTGAATGGTTAGGCTACCTTGAATAAATGGGCCCCAAGTCTTTATAGTAAACCCAGATTAGTGTTTTAGGTCCCAGGCTGAGAGGTCAGAACTCCTGGTGTGGCTAAGACCAAGGCATTGCCTCCTATGATCAAACTCTGACCTGTGTAACATATCAAAGTATAGTTTCCTCAGATGTGAGGCTATGGCTATGTTTGCTAGAGAAGAGATTCACTTTCGTGCCTGTCCAGGACCTCAACTTATAGGGGCAAAGAATTAAGGTCGATATAAAAAAGTATATGATGGGGTCAGAACAGGCATCCTCAGTTATTTCTTAATGAGCAGGCGAGCTCACTTTCTGAGGGCTCGCCACTGCCCAGTGTCAAGAGGCAAAAAAAAAAAAAAAAAAAAAAAAAAGAGCTCCCTGCAGTTTCAGTGTATAGGATTTTATATTCTCATTTGAAATTTTAAATTATATATTTTATTTGACAAAGGTATTATCTATTTATTATAACTGGAGACAATGATTAAACAACTCCAAGATATAGCTTTATTCTGTGGATTTTTCCTCCAGGGGATCCATTTATATGGTAAATATTGCATTTGACATCTTGGAATTTCACATGCAGTGGCTTTTATTTTAAAAGATTGAAACAACACACTTAAAAAAAACTTAATGATATTCCTTAAGCCCAACCATCTTACTACTTTCTCATTACACTCATATAACTAATTTTGTTGCTATTGTTAATAATAAAAGGATGATTTGAATCTTTCTATGCCTTCCTCTTTTCTCATTTAAATACATGCATATTTATATAACTATAGAAATTATTTAAAACCAGATTATATAATATTATACATGTTGTTCTACACTCGCTATTTTCTCTTAATAAATTTCTGAATAATCCATTGGCCCAAGAAAAATTCCAATGAAAATTATAAAATATTTAGAACCAAATGATAAGGAAAATAATACATCAAATCTTGCCTTTCTAACTACAGTAGTGTTCAGAGGAAAAAATCATAACCTTAAAAACATGTATTGCAAAAGAAGAAAGGCTGAAAATCAATTATCTAAGCATACATTCTAGAAGCTAGAAAAAGAAGAGCAAATTAAATCTAAACATGGTAGATGAAGGAAATAGCAAAGGTAAGAGCAAAATTGAATAAAATAGAAAATAATTACTACCTAGGGAAAATGAACAAAGTCAACTCAGTTATTTGAATAGAGGAATAAAATTTATGAAAGAAAGATGGACCAAGAATAAAGAGAAAATAAAAATTAACATCAGCAATGCAAAGAAAGCATTCTTACACACCTTCCAGACATTGAAATAAGAATATGAGGATATGTTAACAATTTTTTTGTCTATAAACTTGAAAATGTAGTTGAGAGCAACAAATTCCTAGGGAAAATCTACAAAAACTGACACAAGAAGAAAAAAATCTGAAGTGTCCTGTATCTATTAAGGAAACTGAATAAATCTCCCCCCAGATAAAACAAAATGAAAACAAGTAAACATGCATACACACACCCACATAGGACAAGATGCCTTTGCCAGTGAATTTCCAAACATTCAAGAGAGAAATGATTTCCAGTGTTACATAAACTTTTTCACAGAATTGCAAAGAAGGAAATACTTCCAAATTTATGGAGTCAGCATAATCTTGATTTCAGATCTTAGAAGAACATTATAAGAAAGGAAATTTATAGTCTAATTTCACAAATGAACATAGATATTTTTAAAAATCTAAATTAAATATTAGAAAATTTAAAATTTCTAATATATATTAGAATAGTGAAATTTTATATATACATATATATATATATATATATATGACAAGACACCATAGAATTTGGGTTTATTTCAAGGATTGCAGGTTAACATAACAGTTGGAAATCAATCAATATAATTCATCCCAATAACAGAATAAGAAAATAGAAAAAAACCATAATCTCAACAGATGCAGAAAAACTGCTTTATAACCTTCAAGTCATTAGTGAAATGAATGTGTGTATATGTATATATGTGTGCATGTATACCTGTGTGTGCATATAAATTAAATCTTTTGTATCTGTGGTATTACACAAGGGTAGACAAATAGACCAATGGAATAGGCTACAAAGTCCAGAAATAGACCCACATATTTCTGATCACCTGATTTATGACACCAATAGATGCAAAACAGTAGACAACATGGATTTTTCAATGAATCATGCTGAATCAATTGAAGAGTCATACAGGAAAAAATAAATCTCAGACCCTTCCTTCCACCAAACACAAAAATCAAGTTTCACATGAATAATAGACTTAAATGTGGAAGGTCAGGCAATAATAAAACTTTGAGATTAAGATGGCACAAAAGAACATCTCATGATCTTGGGGTATGAAAAAATTTTTTTAAAAGGACCTAAAAAACATTAATGATATTAAAAAAAGGATTAACTATAAAAACAAAAGTTGATGTATTAGACTTCATTAAAATTAACATCATCTGTTCAAGAAACATCACAAAGTAAGTGAAGGTATTGTTTGTAATATATATATGTTAAAATATATTATATATAAAACATTTTTATATAATGTGATATGGAAATATTGAAATGCTTGTACACTGTTTGTGGGGATGCAAAATGGTGCAATCCCTACATAAAGTAGTATGAACGCTCCTAAACAAATTAAAAATAGAACTACCATATGATCCAGAAATCCCACTTCTGGGTGTATATCCAAAAGAATTGAAATCAGGATCTTGAAGAGATGTCTGCACTCCCATGTTTATTACACCATTATTCACAATAGTCAAGATATGGAAAAAATTGAAATTGTCATTGACAAACGAATGGCTAAAGAAAATGTGGTATATACATTCAATGGAATATTACTCAGCTTTAAAAAAACAAAGGAATCCTTTCAAATGCAACATTAATGAACCTGGAAGATGTTATGCCAAGTGAAATTAGTCACCCACAGAAGGACAAATACTATATGATTCCATTTTTATGAGATATCTAAAATGGTCAAACTCATAGAAGCAGAGATGGTTGCCAGAGGGTTAGGGGGAGGGGGCAATGGAAAGCTGTTCAATGGGTATGAAGTTTCAGTAATTAAGATAAATAAGGTTGGAGATAGGTACAACATATTTAATGATACTGTATTATGCACTTAAAAATGTAAGAGAGTATATATCGACTTAAGTGTTCTTATCACAATTTTAAAAATAAGAAAAACTTGAACAGGAACAAATACAGATATGCAAATAGATAAAAGATAAAAATATATCCAATATTATTTTTCATAATCAAAACAGATTAATAAATTAACTGATTAATAATTAATAAATTTTCACCTGGGTAAGTCTTCTGTGGTGTTCATATATTCTATGTCTTAATTTTTGTGTGAGTTACAAAGTGGTTTCACTAGGTGAAAATGTACCAAACTGCACAATTAAAATTTTCTCCTTCCTAAATGCATGTTATACTTGAAAAAAATCTTGTGGTGACTATAGTTAATAATACTTTATTGTTTATTTAAAATTTGCTAAGAGAATAAATCTTATGTGTCATCATCACATACACACACAAGTGGTAACTATATGTGATGATGGATATGTTAATTAATTTGATTGTGGTAATCATTATGCAGTATATACATATATCAAATCATTTGTGCTGTACACCTTGAATATATACAATTTTTATGTTTCAATTATATCTCAATAAAGATGGAAAAATGTTTTAAAAAATGAAAAGCAAATCTCATATAACCTGATGCTTACCACTGTACATGCTAAAATATGCTGAAAGATAGGGATGTCTCAAATACCTGTTCTGTGGGAGGACAAAGAATAAGTATACAGAATATCCATGCCTCCTCCCCAAATATGGTAGATATAGAGCCTCAACTTCTTGATGAGACAGTTCACCCAATTGAGTTCAATTTCACGAATCATAGACTCTAAACAAATAGCACAGAATGACTGACATCCTGGTGAAACTGAAAATGTTTTTCTTTCTTTTATATTTTCTCTGTAACTCTATTTCCCTCAATACTACAAAGTCTCTGGCTGGCAACAGCAATGTAGGTTATAACAATTTAGCACATTTATTAATGTAGGAACTGCAAATTCGATTTGTTCTCAATTTTTGCATGGACATAAATTCATATATATTCTCTTAATTCTGACACTTTAAAAATGTTAAAACACAAGCATGACTCAGGATTGAATTAATCCAGCTCTAGAGATGGTGAAGAAATATCCCTCCTTCAAGTTGAAATAGACCAGGCTGCACAGATATTGCAGGAGCCCCACCTCTCAACCATGCATCTGAACAAGATGCCTTTAGCTGAGAGTAAACTTATTGAAAACTGGGGGAAGCACACTTTTGGACTTTAATTATTTTGAAATTTATTTTAGAAATTTCATTTTTGGAATCAAATTTCTTCCTGGAAATTGTGCATAAAGGATTTATATTATTCAGATTTAGAACATTATAATAGAACAGTGTATTATCTGGAATAATTTGATGCTGTTATTTGGGTTTATTACCCAACTTCTGGTGTGTTGTATTAGACAATGTGACTGGGATGCTTTGATTTGAGAAGAAAATGTTAAATTTTTGGCTGAAGGGACAGTGTGGCCTTGGAATTAATTAATGCATTAATACCATTCCATTAATTATGGAGTCTATCTTTAATGTTTTTCAATAATTTTCTCTATGAAAATCTTGCATATTTTTGTTGCATTTATTACAGAAAGCATGCTAGTGATTATTGCATATTTATTATTTTCTATCTAGGGAAACATATCGCAAGATCTTATTCATTTCAATTGTTTGCCAATTTAAAGATTTTTGTCCCATCATTCTATGTAGATAATCACATAAAAGTGATTAAAGCTGTGGTTTTCTTTCCAATCCTGTGCCTTTTATTGTCTTTCCACACTGTCTAGGATATTCACTATGATTAACAAGGCATGATATTGGGTATCTTTGTCTTTTTCCTGGGTCCAAAGGAATATTTCCGATATTTTACTACTAACAATGATGTTCATCATTTGCAATGAGATGGAAGAAGTTTCATTCTGCTTCCAGTTTGTTAAAATTTTTTATCATCAATGTTGAATTTTATCATATGTTTTCAACCATAAAACAGATCATAGAATTTCTATCTTTTCATCTTTTAATGAGCAAATGACATACAACATGTAATGTTAAATTAAACTTGCTCTTCAGGTCATGATGTTTTCTATATTGCTGTGTTCCATTTCCCCATATTTTATTTATGATTTTATCTATTTAATGAGTATAATTTTCCTTTTCTCTGCTTGATTTAGAAACAAGATTATAGTAGCCTCATAAATTGAGCTGAGCACATTCCCACTATTTTTATTATACAAGTAATTTGTCCAAGATGAGACAAAGTTCTTCCATATAAATGATAGAATTTGCTTATAAAACCATCTATGATTAATGGTTTTTGCTATCTTTGTAGAGAGATTGTTAACTGATTCAATTTATTTAATGTTTATAGGATCACTTTGTACTCTTATTTCTTCCTGAGCTTGTTCTGGTATGTCACTTTCCTAGAAAATTGTCTCACTCCCTATGTTTTCAGATATGTTTGCATACATTTGTTTATAATGTTCTGTTACTGTCTCTTAAATCTCTACTATATCTGTAGTTATAAAACCATTTTCATTCTAGACGTTATTTGCACTTTCATTCTCATTCCTTTTTTCTTGTTATTCAATCTCATAAATGGCATAATCATACCTATGTATATATATGGTTTATAAATATATATATATACACACACACAAAGGTATAATAATACCTATTATACCTATACATGTAATCACTGTTTTATAGATACTTAATAATCACTGTTTGGACTTAGTGGGTCTTTCCTATTGTATATTTGTTTTATATTTTATTAATGTCTACTTATACCTTTTTTATATTTACTTTTGTACTTCATTTAGGTCTGTCTATCCACTTGTACTTTTTCTAACTACTTAAGTTGGATACTGAACTTATCAATTTTTAAAGGTATTATTTTATTTCAAAATCTTAAGGAGGTACAAATATTTTTGTTACATGGATAGCTTTATAATGCTTTAGTCAGGGCTATTAGTGTGCCCATCACCTGAATATTTTTCATTGTACTTGTTAGGTAGGTGTTTGCCCCTCTCTTCCTCCCCTATGTCCCCCCCCCTTTTTTTTTTGAGACACAGTCTTACTTTGTTGCCCGGGCTAGAGCGCCATGGCGTCATCCTAGCTCACAGCAACCTCAAACTCCTGGGCTCAAGCAATCCTCCTGCCTCAGCCTCCCAAGTAGCTGGGACTACAGGCATGCGCCACCATGCCCAGCTAATTTTTTCTATATATTTTTAGTTGCCCGATTAATTTCTTCTATTTTTAGTAGAGAAGGGGGTCTCGCTCTTGCTCAGGCTGGTTTCGAACTCCTGAGCTCGAACAATCCACCCACCTCAGCCTCCCAGAGTGCTAGGATTACAGGCGTGAGCCACCGCGCCCAACTCCTGTTCCCCTTTTTGATTTCCAAATATTTTTGACTTATTTCTGTGCCCATATGTGCCCATCAATTAGTTTCAAATTATTAAGGAGCACATGTGGTGTTTTTTATTCTATTCTTGAGATACTTCACATAGGATAATGGTCTTGAGTTCCATTCAAATTGCTGCAGAAGACATTAATTCATTCTTTTTTATGACTAAGTAGTACTCCATGATATATGTATATACCACACATTGTTAATCCACTCATGAATTGACGGGCACTTGAGTTGATTCCACATCTTTGCAATTGTGAATTGTGCTGCAATAAATATTTGAGTGCAGGTGTCTTTTTGATAAAATGATCTATGGAGAGGCATCTACACATGAGCTTATCAATTTTAAGTCTTCCTTATTTTCTAACACAAGTAGTAAAGGTTATACATTTTTATTTAATCAATTTAATCACATCACCTAGTATGTAGTATTCTGCTATCCTACAGGAAATTTTTAATTTAATTTCCACTTTGATTTTTTTCATTGAGCCATTGATTATTTAAAAGTACATAGGTATGTGCTTTTTAACTTTATAATATAAAGAGAGGTTTTATTAACTATTATTATATAACTGATTTCTAATTTGTTTTGAATTTATGTGAAGAAGTTGTGATCAGAAAATATTGCTCTGTATGACATTAATTTGTTAAAAATTGTTGAGATTGGTGTAATAGCCTAATATTCATGAATACAAACTGTATAAATATTTTCTAAGCATTTGAGGAGAATTTTTATTGGCCTCAGAAATATATCTATTATTAAATAGTTTGTTAAGTGCATTGTTCAAAATCGATTAGTTTAATCGATTTTTGCTTCACTTAGCAGCTGCATACAAATCAGAATTGTTATATCTTTCTCATGAGCTAAACCTGTTATCATCATGAGTGAGCCCATTTGTCTCTAATACCTTTTTTGTCTTAAAGTTTACTTTTTTCTCTCAGGATAAAATCTATACTATTTTTAATAGTTTATTTTGCCTGATGTTCATCATATATGACTTCTTCCATCTTTTTATATTTCGACATTCTAGTGTCTTCATATTTTGGGTTTGTGGCTTATAAAGAACCTATAGCTAGAACTGGACTTTTAAAATTTCCTCTGACAATTTCTTTCTTCTATGCCACCATAGAATGTCCATAGTTAATGACAATAAATTATATAGTTGCAAATAGCTAGAGCAAGGATATTGAATGTTCCCAACACAAATAATTAATGTTTGAGATAATGGATGTGCTAATTACCCTGATCTGATTGCTATATAGTATATGTACCAAAACATCACTATGCACCCCCACGAATGTATACAATTATTATTTCTCAATTAAAAATGGAAAAAAGGAAAAGAGTCATCCCATATATGTTTATTATGATTACTGACATAATAAGAAATAAGTTTTCCTTACATTCTTTTATTTTATGGTTTCTATTATTCCTGCTTTTATGTGTATTTTTCTCTGCTGCCTTTTTGGAGGAGTTTCTTAGGCATTTTCATTTGTTAATTTTTCTTTTCCTTTTTTATTTCCACGCAAGTCTGGATGCTATCTTATTTCTAATATTCTGTGAGTTATACTTACAATTTTATCATGAGTAACTAATGTAAAAAAATCTAAATATAATCAATATGTTAATTGTCTTTTCAAATACTAAGAACTTAGGATGCTTCATGTATCCCAGTTTATGTGGTGTCGTTATTTACATTTTAAATACATTGGGGAAAAGAATCTCTATTCAATAAGTGGTATGGGAAAACTGAATATCCACATGCAGAAGATTGAAATTGGATCTCCACCTCGCACTTCTCACAAAAGTCAACTCACAATGGATAACAAATTTAAACCTAAGACATGAAACCTTAAGAATTCTGGAAGAAAATATTGGGAAGACTCTTTTAGACATTGGCGTAGGTAAAGAATTTATGAAGACCCACAAAGCAATCACAGCAGCAACAAAAATAAACAAATGGGACCTGATCAAATTAACAAGCTTCTGCATAGCCAGGGAAACTATCATTAGAGTGAATAGACAACCTACAGAATGGGAGAAAATATTTGCTTTCTACACATCCAATAAAGGGCTGATAACAAGAATCTATAAAGAACTTAACAAAATCAAAAGGAAAAAAATCAAACAACCCCATCAATAAATGGGCAAAGGATATGAATAGAAACTTTTCAAAAGAAGACAGAATAATGGCCAGAAAATATATAAAAAGGTGCTCAACATCTCTAATCATTAGGGAAATGCAAATCATGAGATATCACCTAACTCCAGTGAGAATGGCCTCTATCAAAAAGTCCCAAAATAACAAATGCTGGCGTGGATGTGGAGAGATTGCAATACTCTTACACTGCTAGTGGGACTGCAAATTAGTACAACCCCTGTGGAAAGTAATTTGGAGATACCTCAAAGAGCTAAAAATAGAAATACCATTTGATTCAACAACCCACTGCTAGGCATCTACCGAAAGGACAAAAAGACATTCTATAATAAAGACATCTGCACTCCAATATTTATGGTAGCACAATTCACAGCAGCAAAGATGTGGAAACAACCCAAGTTCCCATCAATACATGAGTGTATTAATAAAATGTGGTATATGTATACCATGGAATACTACTCAACTACAAAAAACAATGGTAAACTAGCACCTCTTATATTATCCTGGATAAAGATTGATCCCATCCTTCAAAGCGAGGTATCACAAGGATGGAAAAACATGCACCACATGTACTCACCATCAAATTGTTACTAATTTATCACATGGTAGTAATACTCATGGGGTGCCAGTCATGTGGGGGGATGGGAAGGAAAATCTACAGTTAATGGAAGTGGAGCCCACTGCATGGGGGAAGGACACGCTTGTAGCCTGGCTTGGACAAGGCAAATGCATTACATGTAACCAAAATGTTTGTACCCCCATAATACCCTGAATTAAAAAAATAAATAAAAAATAAATGGTCTAGGAAAAGTAGGCAGAAGAAAGAAATTAGAGCCTCACCTTATACCATATACAAAAATCAATTCAAAATGGATTAAGGACTTAACATTTAAAAAAAGCTTCATGACAATGGTCTGAACAAGTATCTTTTTAGATATGACCTCAGAAGCACAGGCAACAAAAGCAAAAACAAGCAAGTAGGGCTACATCAAACTAAAAATCTTCTGCACAGTAAAGGAAACATTCAACAAAGTGAAGAGACAACCTACAGAATGGGAGAAAATATTTGTCAACCATATATCTGTTAAAGGTTTAATATCCAAAGTGTATAAGGAACTCATACAACTTAATAGTAAAGAAACAATAATCTGATTTAAAAAATGAGTAAAGCATTTGAATAAACATTTTTCAAAAGAAGACATACAAATGGGCAAACAAGTATATGAAAAATGCTCAACATCACTAATCACTGGGAAAATGCAAATTAAAACCACAGTGAGATATCACCTCATGCCTGTTAGAATGGCTATGATCAAAAAGACAAAAGATAACAAGTGCAGGCTGGGATGTAGAGAAAGAGAATTCTTGTACACTGATGGTAGAAATGTAAATTGGTACAGCCATTATGAAAAAGAGAATGGAGGCTTCTTAAAAATTAAAAATAGAACTACCATATGAACCAGTAATCCCACCTCTGTGTATATATCTAAACTATGTTAAATCAGTATGTCAAAAAGATAGCTAAACTCCCATGTTGATTGTAGCATCATTCACAATAGCCAAGATTTGCAATCAACCTAAGTGTCCATCAAGGGACATGGATAAAGAAAATGTGGAATGTCTGCACAATGGAATACTGTTCGGCCTTAAAAAAAAAAGGAAATTCTACCATTTGTGACAACATGCATGAACCTGGAAGACATTATGTTCAGAAAAATAAGTCAGGCACAAAAAGACAAACACCCATGAACACCCATTATGTCACTTACATATGAATCTAAAAAAGTCAAACTCATAGAAACAGAGAGTAGAATGGTGGCTAGCGGAGGCTGTGAGGTTGGGAAGATTGGGGATGTGTTAGTCAAGGGATATGAAATTTCAGTTAGACAGTGGAAATAAATTCTAGAGATCTAGTGTACATTATCGTGACTATAGTTAATAACAATATATTGCACATTTGAAAATTGCTGAAAGTAGATTTTAAGTGTTCTTATAAAAAAGATAAGTATATGAGGTAATACATACATTAACTAACTTAATTTAGCCATTCCACAATGTATACATATTTCAAAACATCATGTTGTATTTCACAAATAAATATAATTTTTATTTATAAATTAAAAATGAAAAAGAATCAATAAAGTATCTTGAATGAAAAAAATAAAAATGGATGTTATTTCTTCTGAAGCTCAGTAATGAGAAATTGCTTCCTATCTTTAAATGATTAATAGTCATCATAATTATTATTTAACAGTTATTGTGTATATATGTATACACAAACATGTGCAGACATATAATTTCAAAATAATTTGAAACAATGGAAAATCAACCACTTGTCTTGATTTAAGTGAGTTAAAAAGCTCTGGATAATGGAAAACAGGTTAATATTCTTCTTCTTCACTCTCTTTCTCTGAAAGACTTTTAAACTTGCTCTTGAGATGAGCTCATTCGACTTTAAAACTCTGAACAGTAGTAAATCTGGCAATAAATGACTGGAACGCTATGTTAGAGAATTACATGAATTTCTTTTGTAGTTAACAATGCGCCACTTCTAGCACTGTACATAAATGGACATATTCTCCTTTAGATCCTAAGAGAAATTCTGCCTGACTCTAACTCAACATGGATAAATGCAGAGGCAAATTACTCTGCTGTGTAGAAAGTGGAGGTCATTGAATCTTTGCTCCACTGAATGATATTTGTAATAAAAATATGAATAAAATCAAACAAAAAGATAAACTTTAAGTTATAGAAGCAAAAGATACTTCAAAATGTATGAATTAAGCAGTGATTGGCATTTTTATAAATAAGGTAAAAGAATAATTTCCCTTCTAAAGCCATTTTACTTTAAATGATTGGGTGATTTTGCATTTTCTAGAGTAGTATCAAGCTCTCTCTTTGAGTTGGCACAAGGAGGTTTGATTTAACCGAAAGAGTACTTTGGGTATTAAATTGCTTACCTTATCTCTCTTTTGATCCAGTGTCATCCTGACCATGTGTCACAGTGACATGGAGATAAAAAAGTAGGCATTACATTCTACATATGTCAAATCTATTGACGTATTCAACTGCTGACTTATGTATTGTCATCATTACAAGATATTATTGTGTTCTACAAAATGTCAATTCTAGATAGAAAAATAATACACACATATCAAAAGAGGTAAATCTTTGTGACAAATTAAATCCATCAAAAAAATTGTATTTCTGATTAAAAGTTTCTTCCATAGAAGAAGTAATGTTTTATTATTGTTTGATGAAAACAAAGCATATGGATTTTTGCAATTAAATTTTGAGTAAGTAACCTCATTTTACTATACTAACAAATCATTTTAAAAAGTTCACTTTAAAATCACGAGTAATACCAAATTTTATGATATAACTTCTTAAAAATCTCCTACAAGTTTCCTGTTATAATATTGAAATGTTTGAGGACTAAATAAATATTATTGATGATATTGTCTAACTACTTCATATTATATTAATAAATGAGAAAACTAAAGTCTGTAAGCATTAATATGATTTAGCCATGGTAACATAGTTACAAAGTCAGAACATCCCAATCTCTTAGTTTGTCATATCAAAATTTTAACGCAAAATGACCATAATACCAAAGGAAATGCATAACATTGTTATAATGAAAAGGAAAATTCTGTAGAATACAAATACGGTTCATTTTATTCCAGGCTATATTTTGGCCTTTTGACATTAAAACTTGACCGCAAGATAAAATTACCTTTCCTAGGAACTGAAGTGTAATTGTTTAGCAGGGTACTCAGAGAAGCAGCCAAGAGAGCAGCCTGAGAAACCTCATGGCAGATTGCAATCAGGAACATTCTCTGTAGACAAGGCATTCATGTTAAAATACAAACTCTATGCCAGTTGATTACTGTTACAGTTTGGGTTCTGACGTGATGATTAGCAATATACTTTTCCTAAAATATTTTGTCAAAAGCTAAATGAGTAAAATATATGCATGTAATTAGTGTCACATTGTGTACTAAATTGGACTGGCTGTATTATGGTCATGTAATTATTCCTTTAAAGTGTAAGCCATCACTTAAAAATTTAACTACAATTTATGTTGATGAGTGGTTTGTAGGATTTGAAAAAATAGACAGAATCTGCAGCGAACATGAGGATTAATTTCAGACATTAAAAATTCTACCTCACCTTTATCCCCACACTGTGACAATTTAAAATACTAGCCATTTCATGAAAATTTTTTTGATGATGTCACCAAATAGTAAAAGAAAAAAGAGAGAATGTTAAAAGCACTGATGTTTTTAAGCAATAGTATACAGACATAGAATATACTAATATTAGAAAACATAACTCAGCAACGAAGAATACTAAAACAGAACATATATTCGGGAATATGACATGAAGTCATTTCCATTCTAATGATATTGTATTTAGAAGTCAAAGTAAAAGGCAATGTCATTTACCATAGCTTCCTACTTGATTATTTTGATGAAAATTTACTATGGTGGCTTGGGAGCAATTTTCCTAATCCCATCTTTGTTCCTAAACAATGTATGAAAGTGATATCACTAAATCATAATTCAGTATCATGAATGCAGTGAGAGAAGTACCCAGGAATATCTGCTGAATTTCAATAGCCATTAACATGGACTCTGTTACCTGAAGAGAATATGTTTGCAAGAAATAACACCAGTGTGAAAGCAGTATTTCTAAAGTGATAATTAAAATGCATTTCCATTTCATATCTAGGGGATTTTGCAATTCAAAGCATCCTGCATTTATCCTTACACATTTATGCTCTGTTCACTCTTATTTTTACTTCTGCCAAACCCTGCCAAACACCAGATGCACATTAAATGTATTAAAATGGGTGATTCACAAATGTCAGCTTTCCTTATCACTAAGAAAAAGTACCATATTTTCCCTCACAAGTGTTAAAATAACATCTTAACCTCTAAACATCTCTCCTCAAGATCTTTTGTACTTTTATGGAAGATTATTCTAAAATGTTTCCTCCCGAGGTACATTTTATTTGGAGGGAAAATTCATTGATAAACCCACTTTTCTTTTTGTTTTTAGATGTCTTGTATTGAAAATAAGTTATTTAGAAAATCTTTATGAAGCTCTGCTTAGTTTTTCAGAGTTGGAAGAAGGTGAAGAGGGCCACCTTCAAAGATGAAAAAGACATATATTTTGCAGTCTAATGTTTTAAGCTGACACATGTCAGCCAGAGTCATTTGCTAGCGTTTCAAATTCTGCAGAAAAATGTTAGATTAAACAGTTCCTCATTAATCCTGGAGCCATTTACATACTGTCACATATACTGCTCAGGCAAAAATGTTTCAAAATCAGCTCCATGTTGTGATCACTTCTGAGATTTTATAAAATTGAAGAAATTAACAAGTCATTGTTTTCCTAAAAACATAGGAAAAAGGGACTAATATGTGGCTCTGGACTTGGAGTCTTCTGTCATTCATATATGGTAAGTGTGATATTTGTATGTGCTAATCATGGATGGCTGGAAATACTTCAGAGATACACACTCAACTGATTAAGTCAAAGAGAATTAAGGTAAGACAGTAGTATTCTGAATGAATCCAACATTGTCTCCTTTCTTACTCAGGCTCATTCCTTGCTGCCATATTCTGTGCTCAGGATTGTTAATGATTAAACATTTTCAGTGCCTAAAACTTGGCATTTGTGTCGTGCCTCAAAAACTGAGAATATATTTAAGTCCACTAGAACTTACACCATAATATGGAGAATGGCAAGAAATGAGGTGTCAGAGTTAGTCAAAAGTCAAATCATGGAAATCATTTAAAGCCATGGTGAAGTGTTTCACTTTATCTTCAATTGAAAGGTTTAAGTGTGAAGGTAATGTCAGATTTTCATTTTAGAAAAGCCATTCTAGTTTCAATATATAATAGAGATTATCAGAAGACAAGGGACAAGTTAAGTAAATGTGACAACAGGTAAGAGAGTTGGTGTTTGGGTAGAAGGTTAATGAATATTGTCAGTGGCCAAGCAGTTCCTGAGTAGCAGCATGGTGGCAGACGCTGCGTTGGCTTGCCACATTTCCATGGGTTCAGTCAGTAAAGGGCAATGAACCTAAATGGATTTAGACAGTCTGTCACTCACACAAAATAAAACAATAGCAAAATCAGCATGATTTCAGTTCCCTGTGATCCTAATCCTACAGAATGACACAGAACTTAAGAGGCCAAACAACAGCCCAATTAGGGCATTGCTCGGCTATGGAGATGCCATCTTTAGAATGCAGTAAAGTAGTGGTTGTATATCGGTACCTGTACCCTAAGTTGGGATGGGGGATAAAGTGGGAAGTCCCATTCCTCACCACGATCAAGAAGGTCAATGAGAAACTGCCTTGTGGCAGCCTGCTACTAGACAGGGAGCCTCTCTGTAGGGAAGTGGATGAGAAATAGTCTTGTGTCAGTTCTTTACTAGACTGCCTATCTTGTTATATTGCAGGAAAGATCATAAGACATTCACTAAGATTTGAGTCAGACGAAAAAAAAACAATTTGGTTAGAAAATGTGAAAAATGTATAACAAACATTTAACCAAAGAGGACATACAGATGTCAAATAAACCCATGAGACGGTATTCAACATCATTGCTCCTCAGAAAAATACAAATTAAAACCATAATGAGATATAATTACACACCTTTAAGAATTGTTAAAATTAAAAATGCATCAATTTATTAGAAATGAATAACAATTATAAGTGTACATGCACCTAATAATAATGGCTTTAAAATAGATAAGGCAAAATTTTACAAACTTAAAGTGAAATAGACAGTCATAATTACAGTTGGAGATTTTAACACTCCTACTTCAGTAATTGATTATACATGTGTGTGCATGTGTATATGTGTGTGTGTGCACGTGTGTGTGTGTATGTGTGTGTGTGTGTGTGATCTGAACAAATCATACTCAAATTTCTCCATTTCTCTTTTGGCTTTCCCTAATAAGAAACATGGAGGGAAAGGAATTTACGGAAATGTGGTTGAGTTTAAAGATGATACATTACAAAATTCCATAATTACCAAGAAAGCTGCTTGGTAATTAACCAATTAAGAGCTGCAATTAACCAATCTTGGGGAACATTCTCCTGGAAGCCATAAAAATTTTATCTAGTGTCAGAATATTTTTTGGGAGAAAGGAAGAATAATTTATTCACTGGTTCTCATCAAGTACTGGATGAATATTTGCCCCTCAGATACATTTGCAGCCTCCATTATCACTGGCTCCAAAATACATAATGGGACTTACAAATCTGTGATAATAGGATGATCTTGATTCTTCCCAGAGAAAGGTAATACAAGTTTAATAAGTCATGGAGCTCCCTTCAAGGTAGAAGCCAGCCACAGTCTTTGAAAAAACTTAAGATGAGACGGTTAATGAAACATGCTGCAAGCCCCAGTGTTGCTGCTGACCTTGAAGCCTAAGTGATAGTCACAATCCCTCCTCCACCTGCCATTCTAGATTTCCCACTCTTTCCATCAACTGGTCTTCAATACCTGCTTAATAATACATTACAAACCTTTATCCCAAAGGGATAAGTAAAACTCCTTTATTTACATTGCCTTTGTTGGACCACGGCTGCTGCAATTACCATTTGTTATTATTATTGGAAATCACCAAGAATCCTGTGGTTTCCAGATATACTCACTCTACTCATCATGTGGTAGCAGTCCAACTTTATTTCACTGAAATCAGGGTTGCTTACTTGCACCAGTATTTATTTTTCTTCCCACTTGACTGTTGACTTGAAGAGCTCAGAGTGGCCAAGTGGAGTGGTAGCTACTGCTTCAAGTTCAGTAGAACCCTCTTTGTGTCCCTCAAAGAAATGGTCCCTTCCTGGAAGCTAGGATCTCTAATGTGGCTATTGTGCAGAATGCTAAGCACAGATTCTGTAAGTAGAACACTTGAAGTGATGATGAGAGAGGCCAGTTATACTTCTGGATCTTGATATCCAAAGCTGTGTGTTTTAACTATTGGGAACATTGCTCCGTATTGAGGCCACTGGTACCTACTCATACCACATCCTAAAGGATAGCATCCTACCTTCACAAGCTCCTCACCCCAATTGGCATATTTGCTAAAGTTTTAACCGGCCATTCAACTGTTTTATTAGGACAAGTGCTCCTGGGTTTTTTGATACATAGTAGAGCTTCTGAGGTACTCATTCTTCTGTTAATGACATCATGTTATATGGAACTGAAAATGTCCAGAGAAATTTTCAAGAATAATAAAGGTAATTGAAGCCCCTGAGGACTATACTAGGTTAGAGAGTAGGACTATTAACATAATCCTGGAGGCAAGACCGTGAGTATATATTTTGGTCCCTGTCGCATGGAAGCGAATTGCTTTCTAATTGAGAAGAATGTATTCCTCAGATCAATAATCATATACCAAATCATATACCCAAAGTTGTGCACTAGTAAAGGTAATACACCTGACATAGCAGCTACAGTTGAGTTTACTATAGGACAACTTTACAGTAATCCACTGTCCTCACCATAATCAATTTGGTTTTGTAGGGGTTACATGGGGGAAATGAATTGGAATAGCAAGGGGGCTGCCATATTTGCATCCTTTTAGCATTTGATGACAGAACTAATTTCAAAAATCCCTCCCAATATATGACGTTTCTTCTGATTCATTAATGCTATCTTGGTTGGTCAAGGGAGGAAAAGAAATGGCCATAAAGACATCTGCACCAGAATGTTTATGGCAGCACAATTCACTATTGCAAGAACATGGAAACAACCCAAGTGCCCGTCAATCCATGAGTGGATTACTAAAATTTGGTATATGTTTACAATGGAATATTACTCAATCATAAAAAATGACGATGATCTAGCACCTCTTATACTTTCCTGGACTAAACTTAGGCCCATCATCCAAAGTGAGGCACCACAAAAGCAGAAGAACGGGATCCATTTGTACTCGCCATCAAATTGGTACTAACTGATCAACACTAGGGTGATCACATGGCAGAAATACTCTCCAGCAATTAGGGGGATGGGGGGTAAATCTACAACTAAAGGACACGGGGAGCACTAAAGGGAGGGAAGGGCAC
>CAUYSK010049027.1:0-32296 GCA_963575035.1 Avahi laniger
TATTATAGCATATCTTTTGCTCTTTTGGGTAAATGCGTAATAGCGCTATTGCTGGATTGAATGGTATTTCTATTTTTAGCTCGTTGAGGTATCTCCAAATTCTTTTCCACAGAGTTTGCACTAATTTTCAGTCCCACCAGCGATGTAAGAGTGTTTCTGTCTCTTCACATCCTCGCCAACATTTGTTGTTTTGGGATTTTTTGATAGAGGCCAATCTCACTGCGGTTAGGTGATATCCCTAAGGCATGAAACCTTAAGAATCCTAGAAGAAGATGTTGGGAAGACCCTTTCAGACAAATGCCTAGGAAAAGAATTTTTGAAGAAGACCCCCAAAGCAATCATAGCAGCGACAAAAATAAATAAATGGGACCTAATCAAATTAAAAAGCTTTTGCACAGCTAAGGAAACTATTATTAGAGTGAATAGACAGCCTACAGAATGTGAGAAAATATTTTCTCTCTACACATCCGATAAAGGGATGATAACAACAATCTATATAGAACTCAAAAAAATCAACAAGAAAAAAATCAAACAACCCCATCAATAAATGGGCAAAGGACATGAACAGAAATTTTTTGAAAGAAGACAGAATAATGTCCAGCAAACATATAAAAAAAATGCTCAACATCTCTAATCATTAGAGAAATACAAATCAAAAGCAGACGTGATATTTTAAACACAACAGTCTGGGAGGTTGTCAGAACATTTGAACAGAGACATGCTGTGGTTATATTTATCTTTTAAAAAGTAAATACATGGTATGGAGAACAGAATTAGGTGATAATGGTGCAAGAAATTTCCTGGACAAGAGATGATGGTGAGTGACTTTGACTAGAAATGATGTTGACTTGTGCTGGTGAGTAGCAGCAGAGGTGCTAAGAAATGATTGTATTCTAGGTATATTTTGAAGATACAGGAAACAGAACTTGTTGACAGATTGGAAATAAGGCATGAGAAAATAGAGGACTTGAAGATGATTCCAAAGTTGTTGGTCAGAGCCACTTGAAGAATGGAGTTGCCATTTGCTAGAACGAAGAACACAGAGAATAGCCAGTTTGTCTTTGGGGAAACTGGAATGCAGTGGGAATCAAGGGTTCAGTTTTAGAAATAAGTTTATAATTTTAAGGTACTTATTGGTCATTCAAGCAGAAATGAAGATTAGGAAATAGTAAATATGAGTCTGGAGTTTCAGGCCACTGTTACTTATTGAGTATTCATTAATTAATTCAACCAACAATTGAGTACCTTCACTCTGCCAGGTTCTGGAAATGAAGAAATCTATAAGATGAAGTCCCTTCCCTCATGGAGCTTACATTGTGGATGGGGAAGAACAGCCCTAAACAAAGAAATATATTGCATAATGTAAAGGTAGCGATACATGTTATGAAGGGGAAAAAAACAAAACAAAACATGCCCTTGACACTGTTATGTGGATATAAATCAGGTAATGAATGCAAGTAAATACTGGTATTATTCCAAATTTGCAGTTGTGGAAAGTAAGCCTCTCACATGCTAAGTAGTAAGTCAAGATTTAGTGAATACATGGATTAATAAATGTTTTAATGAATCTGACTGTACAGGAATACTGAGGCTTCACTACAAAAGTACCAGTATGGATCATTCCATTTTGTTCCCAAGCCACCAAACCAACTTACCCATCTATCTTGAGCCTGAAAAGTAGCCACTCCATAGAAAGTGTGCACCAAAATATGAATACCTGAGGTCCCTAAAACCACATTAGGTTAGAAATGCAACAAATGAAACCATGAAGGAGAAAATTTCAGTGGTCTTTTAAATTTGAACAAACTTTCAGTTTACAAAGCTTTTGCACTCATGTACAAATTTTTCTGAATTACATAAGCCAGGGTATAAAATATGAGAACATTCATTGCATCATTGGTCGATTTCCTTCTATCCTCTGTAAATTGTTAACCAACTATGGCCTCTTCTCCTGAGCTAGAAGCCCTGCACAGAATACTACCTCACTCACTGAGCTGGCACACCTCTGGTGGTTCCATTGGTTTTTCATCTCCCCCAGAGACTACTGCTGAGATAAATGCCCTGGAGCCCTCCCATTGCAAATCTGTTGAGCTCTGCATCAAATTGAGGGAGATCATCTCTCTGCTCTTCAGTACCATAATCAATATCCCAGAGAAAATCTGCTTGAGTCCCAGTATATTGCAGACTCTTTAGTGAAATATCCATGTCAGATACTTTACTCTCAGTTCTATATTTTCTTTGGACCCCAAACATAAGTCTGTTGGCAGAAGTAGGGGTGGAGCAATGTCCTTTCCCTTGCCATCACATTCCTAAATGGAGAAATCTATGTTAGAATTAACACTGATGGCCTTTTTCCAGAAGGAGGCAAGTCTTCACTCAGCTCAAAACTTGTTACTTTTTCCCTTTGGGGTAGGTATTCCTTGTTCTGCACACCATGAGTTTTATGGGTGCAGGTCCCCATTGAAGGGAGATGTATTGCATCTGTCCAATGCTGCTTATGACTAGGTAAGTCTAGCTAATTCTTGGGTGCAGTATTAGTAGATACATTTTTGCTGCACACCTAAAACGTACTCTACAAACCCAGCTGTTTTTAGTAATGAAGATGCTATCTCTATGGCCAAAACACCTTGAACTTGCCCAATCTCATCTGATCTTGAAAGCTAAGAGGATCAGAACTGGTTAGTACTTGGATGGGAATAATGAAGACGCTAGTGTTGATTTCCATCTGTCTGACTCTGTTAAGTCCAAACTCAGATGGAAAAGAAGGTATAATTTGTAGGGTCCATCAAATCCCACAAAGTCTATGGGGACTAGGCTGGAGACAGTTTTCAGTGACAGACTGTCCTCAAAACCACCATTGCCAGGTTGCCAGTGTATTCTATTCACTAGGCTAATGTTAGCAGCCTAGATTTTTTCCTTGGGAGTAATTAAATTATAATGATATTTGCGATTTTGTGTTGAGCTCATCATTTCTTTCCTCCTTTCATTTATTAAGTTTATTTTTTGACAGAGTCTTGCCTGTCGCCCTGAGTAGAGTGCAGTGGCATCACCACAGCTCACTGCACCCTCAAAGTCCTGGGCTCAGCAATCCTCCTGCCTCAACCTCCCGAGTAGCTGGGACTACAGGCATGCGCCAGAACACCCAGCTAATTTTTCTATTTTTAGTAGATACAGGGTCTCACTCTTGCTCAGGCTGGTCTCAAACTCCTGAATTCAAGCAATCCTTCCACCTTCACCTCCTAAAGTGCTAGGATTATAGACATAAGCCACCATGCCCAGCCCTTTATTTTTTACTGAGTGAATGTTCTATTCCAGGCACTTTCTTGGGCTCTGCCAATGTAACAGTGAACAAGACAAACATAGCATCTACCCTGATGAAGTTTACAGTCTCCTAGCCCAAAAGATACTAGTAAAATGATCATCCAAATGTTATAATGTATAATGCCAACAAAATAAGTGCTATGGGCACCTTGGACTCTGATATAGTTTGAGGGGTCAAGGAAGGCTTCCTTGTAAAAATGGTGTTTGAATTGAGATCTGAAGAATAAGCTTCAGTGAACTAGACGGAGGGATGGAGTGAGAGAAAGAACACATTTTAGACAAAGGAAAAGGAACAGTCAAAGGCTGTTTGGTGGTAGGGAGGTGGAGTGTTACAACATGCCAAAGTTGTAATCACCTGTCATTTTATTTTTTATTGTTTTATTTCAAAATATTAATTAAGGGAGTATAAGTGATTTTGTTACATGGATACATTGTGTACTACTTAAGTCAGGGCTTGTGGTGTGCCTGTCACCAGAATAGTGTTCACTGTGTCCAGGAGGTAAATTTTTATCCCGCATCCTCCCTCCCAGCCTCCTCCCTTCTTGGATTACAATGACATTTACATCTCTTTGTGCCTGTGTGTACCCATTGTTTAGCTCTCACTTATTAGTGAGAACATGTGTTTTTAGTTTTTCCATTCCTGAGATACTTCACTTAGGATAATGGTCTCCAGTTCAATTCAAGTTGCGACAAAAGACATTTCATTCCTTTTTACAGCTGAGCGGTACTCCTTGGTGTGTGTGTGTGTGTGTGTGTGTGTGTGTGTGTGTGTGTATATATATAGAATATTTTCTTTATCCACTTGTGAATTGATGGGAACTTAGGTGGATTCCATATCTTGGCAACAGTGCTGCAATAAACATTCACGTACAGGTGTCTCTTTGATAAAATGACTTCTTTTCCTTTGGGTGTACATGTACATGCAGCAGTGGGTTTGCTGGAACAAATGGTAGGTCTACATTTATTTTTTTGAGGAATCTCCACATGGATTTTCCAGAGAGGTTGTACTAATTTGCAGTCCCACAAACAGCGTATAAGCATTCCTTTCTCTCTGCTTTGATGCCAGCATCTATTGTTTTTTCACTTTTTAATCATGGCCATTCTGACAGGGGTAAGGTGGTATCTCATTGTAGTTTTAATTTGCATTTCCCTCATGATTAGTGATGTTGAACATTTTTACATATGTTTGTTGGTAATTTGTCTATCTTCTTTCAAAAAGCATCTGTTCATGTATTTTGCCTACTTTTTGATGGAATTATTCATTTTTTCCCTGCTGATTTGTTTGAGTTCCTTATAGATTCCAGATATTAGACCTTAGTCAGATGTATAGTTTGTGAATATTTTCTCCCACTTCATAGGTTGTCTATTCACTCTGTTGACTATCTCCTTTGTTGTGCAGAAGCTTCTTAATTTAATTCCAATTTATTTATTTTTGTTGTTGCCATATTTGCCTTTGGGATCTTAGTCATAAATTCTTTGCCTAGGCTGATATCTAGAAGAGCTTTTATGTTTTCTTCTAGAATTTTTATGATTTTATGTCTTACATTTAAGTCTTTTATCCATCTTGAATCAATTTTTGTATATGGCAAGAAATAAGGGTCCTGTTTCATTCTTCTGCATGTGGCTATCCAATTTTCCCAGCACCATTTATTAAATTGAGCTTCCTTTCCCCAGTATATGTTGTTGTCTGCTTTGTCGAAGATCAGTCAGTTGTAGTTGTATGCAGATTGTTGTATTTCTGGCTTCTCTATTCTGTTCCATTGGTCTATGTCTTTACTTTTATATAAGTACCATGCTGTTTTGGTTATTATAACTACAGAACAATATCCCTTATGAACATAGATGCGAAAATCCACAACAAAATACTAGCAAACAAAATTCAGCAATACATCAAAAAGATAGTCCCCCATGATCCAGTGCATTTCATCCCAGGGATGCAAGGATGGTTTTTCATATACACATCAATAAACGTGATTCACCACATAAGCGGTAACAGAAACAAATACCATATGATCATCTCAATAGATACAGAAAATAACATTCAATAAAATTCAGCACCTTTCATGATAAAAACCCTGAACAAACTAAGCATAGAAGGAACATACCTCAAAATAATAAAAGCCATATATGACAAACCCACAGCCAACATCATACTGAATGAAGAAAAGATGAAAACATTTCCCCTAAGAACTGAAACGAGACAAGTGTGTCCACTGTTACCACTTTTATTCAACATGGTATTGGAAGTCCTAGCCAGAGCAATCAGGAAAGACAAGGAAATAAACAACACCCAATTTGGCAAAGAGGAAGTCAAATTATTCTTGTTTTCTGCTGATATGATGTTATATCTAGAAAACCCTAAAACTTCATCAAAAGACTCCTAGAATTGATAAATAAGTTTGGCAAAGTTTCAGGTTACAAAATCAGGGTACACAAATCAGTAGCATTTCTATATGTGACCAACAGTCAGGCTGAGAGTCAAATAAAAGGATCCATACCATTCACAACAGTTGCAAAGAAAATAAAATATCTAGGAATATACTTATCCAAGGAGGTGAAAAATCTCTACAAGTAGCATTACAAAGCACTGATGAAAGTAATCACAGATGACACAAACAAGTGGAAAAACATCCCTTGCTCATGGATTATAGAATCAACATCATTAAAATGTCCATACTCCCAAAGTAATTTATAGATTCAATGCTATCCCCATGAAAATACCAACATCATATTTCACAGATCTAGAAAAAATAATCCGAAACTTCATTTGGAACCAAAAATGAGCCCAAATTGCCAAAGAAATCTTAATCAAGAAGAACAAAAGTGGAGGCATCATATTACCTGACTTTAAATTATACCACCTCTCATTTTATTTCTCTCAACAATCCTTTCTGCAAAGCAGTTAGGACTCTGATTTTACAGATGAAAAAACTGAAGCACAAATGTTTGCTAGCTGCATGACCTTGGTTAAGTAGTAGAGATAAAATTTAAAGCTAGGATTCAGTGCCTTTGAGGTATTGGTTCTCAATTAGAGGTATACGGACACCCCCTTTCCCCACACATTTAGGAATATTTAGAGACATTTTTAGTTGTCACAACTGGAGGGGGTACACTACTGACATCTAGTGGGTAGAGGCCAGAGATGCTGCTAAGCATCCTACGATGCACAGGACAGCTGTCCACAATAAACGATTATCCAGTTCGAAATTTCAATAGTGCCAAGGTCGAGAAACCCTGGGCTAGAGCCCAACATCTTAACCCTTCCACAGTTCTGCCTCTCTCCCTGGAGGCTTCTCAGTCCCTCGTGCAAATGGACTTCTGGCCAGTCAGCTCCAATTAGCCAATTATGCCCAGTAGTGGACACGGATTAGACTTAAGCAGGGACTTCTGCTACTTGGTAATTATCTCAATGATTGTCACCAGCTTTTTATTATCACTTCATCTTACAGATGAAGAAACAGAGGTTAAATTACATGTCTCAGGTTTCAGAACTCAAAGTGACAGAGCGATTGAGTCCAGCTCTTTCAAAATTGAATCTGATATTATTTTCCCTTCACACCATGGCCTTTCAAAGGCTAAATACTTACTCTCAGTTTCCTCAAATAAAATTGGCAAACCATGAGTGCAGGTCTGGATTGGGGCTGCAGGGGTGCTGTGAAGAGTTTGTCAAGTTTAGTGCCTGTATTATTTTTTTAGGAGTTTGAAAATCAGCCCCGTGTTATTCAGCTTGAATTCTTCTCTTGCTAGGCTCAAAGCACACCAGACACACAATCTGCTGTTTGTGTAGAAAATGTGTCAGGAGAGAAAAGGGTAGCACCCACATGCGAGCATCTGCTCAAAAAATCCATTTCACCATTAACCATACAATTGAGTGAGAAAAACATCTGTGCCTGCTGCAGCAGATGTAATCATAAAACCAAAATGTAGCAATGAAACAAACTGAAAGAGGAGCAGAGGATGAGAAACTGGAAAAACACATAGCTTTAGTGTCAGAAAGGGATGCATCTGTGGCTCAGCTCCTGCACTGAATACTCTTGCCTTCACCTTTCAAACATGACATTATCCACAGGGAACAGCAAGATTGTAAGCAGGCAAATTATGCATGAGGCATTGCATCTTGAGCTCAAACCAGCAAGACAGCTCTGAGGAAGAAATAAACAAGGCAGAGGAATCCCGGAGACTGCAAATCAACAGCAAAAAATTATATCTAAATATATGTTGGCAGCATTTCAATGTTAAGGCAGACTTAGAATCGTGGAACTAGAGAATGCAAAAAATGTCAAAGCTGAAGAGCCCTCAGAGATCAACAAGTGCATTCCTCAGTTTTATTCATGAGGAAACTGAGGCCCAGAGAGGAATAAGACTGCCCATGGTCACACGGATAGTTAGTGACAGATGATTCTGGATAGTTCCTGGGGGACACAATTTTTTTCAGACTGGCAAGATGAGAAATTTTCACAAAACTTTTCACGTAGCTGAGAACATCAACTTGAAAGCCTAACTGTTACAGCAACATAAATGTATACCTTGATTCTGAAAGCTGAAAGCCAATGCTGATTACTCATCTTTGCTCAAAGTGCTGAGGTGTAATTCTGCTACTCGGGGTGAAATAGAAACACCTACTAGATCTAAGCAAATGACACTGCACATCTGCTTTGAAAAAGAATATCAAATGTAAATATGGCTCTGCTTCTCCTGGGCTGCAAGTTTTAAAGTGCTACACAACTTCAACCTGAAACTGGGAAGAAAGGAAACCAACCAGGGCCAAGGCACATTCCCCTCACTGGTCAGTTTGCACAGTCTAGTCAGGAGTCTGCACACAGGGAGCCAGGAAGCATGGCATTGGCTCTGGTTCTGCTTAGACCTAGCTGTATGATCTGGGGACAAAGACCACTGGACTTGAGCCCTCCACAGCCTCTTCACTATGGAAGAATGGGATAACAAGAAGTAAAAGGAAACGAGAAAATGGAGAAATGTGTGGGAAGAGATGGGGGAAAAACAGGGTGAGGGCGCCCTTTCTCCCTGCCCATGCCCTCAACTGCCAGCGTAATTAGAAACATGTTATAGAGCCCAGACAATGCCTCTCTTCAATTCAGCCATGGTGGCATCATTCATTTTTTCATTTGTGAAATCCCATTTTAAATTCTTTGTCCATTTTTGTTGGTTATTTTCTTATTAATGACTGATAAGAGGTGTTTAATATGATTGTGATACAAATACTTTGTCTAAGTGCTACAAATATTTTCTCCCAGGCAAGGCTTCTCTTTCATTTCTCAATAGTATCTTTCAGAAAGCAAAAGATTTTAATTTTGACAACATCAAATTTATCTACTGTGTTCTATATACAAAGCTTTTGCCTACCCTGAAGTCACAAAGATTTCCTCCTATGCTTTCTTCTAGATGTTTCAGAGTTTGAGGTTTTACATTTAGCTCCATTTAAAATCCATTTACATTTATTATCCATTTCTAGTTGATTTTTGCTTATGGCACAATGTAAAATTCACTGTTCATTTTTCTCGCACATGGATGTCAAATTGGTCCAACACTATTCGTTGAAAAGATGATTTTCTCCCTGCTAAATTTCCTTGGCATCTTTGATGAATTGATCATGTATATGTGACAATTCTTTGGCTTGTGAGCAGACCTATCCTTCAAAGACAGTACAAAGGAGCACACACGTTTGGATGCACATTTGCACTAATTCCAACTCAGTGGAGCTCAACTCATGAGGTCTGACTGCCTAGAACTTCACAGTTCTTCCCAGGGGTGAAGGAGGTTGAAAGAATAAGAAGCCACTTAGGCATGTAATGATAACAGGCACATATGATTCAGAAAATGCTCTTCTCTATTTCATATTCTTCACATCATTGATCCTGCAAAACAATCTTGTGAAATAGTAAGTAATATAATGCCCATGACTCAAAGTGAAACGCTGAGAAGTATATGGCATATCTAAGGTCACGTAGGAGGAGCTAAGGTCTGAAACTAGACCCTAGGATGCCAGAGCTATGCTTTGAATCGCTGTTTCTATTAATATTTCTCCTTATATCTCCATTACTCTTATCTCCATAATGTTCTATGATGATTCTCACTGAAAACAACCTCCAACTGTTCCCTTCCCTCCAAGATGTTGAGTGCTAACTAAAAAAAGTAGTTAATATTTTTTGAGCACCAAGGGGCTTAGGTTCTTTACATTTATGAATTCATTCAATTCTCACAACAGCCCTAAATGAGTTACATACTATTATCATCTCCATTTTCCTGATGCAGAAACTCAGGCTCAGAGAGATTAAGTAACTTGCTCTAAATCACACAGATGTTAAATGGCAGAGCCAGGATATAAAGCCAGGATTATCTGATCCCAAATTCCTTTCTCTTAACCACTACAACATGCCACCTTCTAGACCTTAAAATAGATTGTCCTTGCATAGTTGCACAGTGTGAGTTAAGGACACCGGTCAGCCACTAATGTGCTGTCAACACCACCCCATGACGTATTGAAAACAAGGCAGTTAATCTTGCTTTGTTCGAACACAATGGCTCCTGTGTTTTCCCACTTCTTGCTTAGGTCCATTTCTATGTATCATCACCCAAAGACAGGGTAATAAATAAACATTTCCCACAGCAGACTTAGAATTTCCATGGAACTGTGTGTCTTCAGAAGATCAAAAGTTTTCACATTGTAAAGTTACACACTTTGCTTTATTCTGCTTTGAATTTCAAAAAAAATAGTATATGTAAAATGTTTCATTTTTAAAAAAATATTTTAATTATTATGGGTATACAATAGTTGTATATATTTATAGGGTGCATGTGATGTTTTTGATAGGGTCATATGATGTGAATTAATCAAATCAGGGTAATTGATACACCTCAGACGTGTCATTTCTTTGTGTCAGGAACATTCCAATTCCACTCTTTTAGTTATTATAAAGTATACCCTAACTTATTGTTGATAACAGTCACTTCATTGTGCTATCAAATACCGTTCATTCTATCTAACTCTCTAAATACATTTTTGCACCCATTATGAATACGGGCTTTATATCCCTCCTCCACTATAATTTATAGCTTCTAGTAACCATAATTCTAGTCTCCGTCTCCATGAGATCAATTGTTTTAATATTAACCCCCACATATGACGGATAACATGTGATATTTGTCTTTCTGTTCTTGGTTTATTTCACTTAACATAATCTTTCCCAGTTCCATCCATGGCATTGCAAATAGCGGGATTTCAATCTCTTTTATGTGTATATAATATTCCATCATGTATATGTACACAATTTCCTTACCCATTCGTCTGTTTATGTATACTAAGGTTGATTGCAAATCCTGGCTATTGTGAATAGTGCTGCGATAAACAGGGAGAAGCAGATATCATTTCAATATACTGATTTCTTTTATATATATACCTAGCAGTGGGATTGCTGGCTCACATGGTCATTTTATTTTTAGTATATTGAGGAGCCTCCATACTGCTCTCCATAGTGATTGCACTGATTTACATTCCCACTAAGAGTGTACAAGGGTTCCCATTTTTCAACATCCATGCCAACATTCATTATTGCCTATCTTTTTTATAAAAGTCATCTTAATAGGGTGAGACATCTCATTGTAGTTTTGATTTGCATTTCTCTGATGACTAATGATGTTTATCATTTTTTCACATACCTTTTGGCCATTTGTATGTCTTTTTTTGAGAAATATCTATTCAGATCCTTGCTCTATTTTTTAATCTGATTATTTGATTTTTTCCTATTGAGTTGTTAGAGCTCCTTATATATTCTAGTTATTAATCTCTTGTCAGATATGTTGTTTGCAAATATTTTCTCCCATTCTGTGTGTTGTCTCTTCACTTTGTTGATTGTTTTCTTTGCTGTACAGACGCTTTTTGGCTTGATGAGGTCCCATCTGTCCAATTTTGCTTTGTTTGCCTGCTCTTTGCAGTTATTACTCAAGAAGTCCCTGCCCAGACCAATGTTCTGAAGCATTTCCCCAATACATTTTTTATTATTCTCATAGTCTCAGGTCTTAGATTTAAGTATATAATCCATTTTGATTTGATTTTTTTATACTCTATACACTTTTATTCTTTTCTTTTGAACTTTTTTTATTTATTCAGGATATCATGGGGGTACAAACATTTGGGTTACATGTAACGCTGCTTGCCCCTCCCAAGCCAGGGCTACAAGTGTGCCCCTCCCCCATACAGTGCATTCTGCTTCCATTAGTTGTGAATATGTCCCCCAACCCCATCCCGACTAGCACTCAGTGAGTATTACTACCATGTGAACATCTCAGTGCTGGTCAGTTAGTACCAATTTGATGGTGAATACATGTGGGGCATGTTTTTCCATCCTTGTGATACCTCACTCCAAAGGATGGGTTCAATCTCTACCCAGGATAATATAAGTGGTGCTAGATCACCACTGTTTTTTTGTAGTTGAGTAGTATTCCATGGTATATATATACCACGTTCTATTAATTCACTCATGTATTAATTGGCACTTTGGTTGTTTCCACATCTTTGCAATTGGGAATTGTGCTGCTCTAAACATTCAAATGCAGATGTATTTATTATAGAATGTCTTTTTTTCCCCCTTTGGATAGATGCCTAGTAGTGGGATTACTAGATCAAATTATATTTCTATTTTTAGCTCTTTGAGGTATATACAAATTACTTTCCACATGACTTATACTAATTTTCAGTCCCACCAGTAGTGTAAGAGTGTTCTAATCTCTCCACATCCACAGCAGCATTTGTTGTTCTGGGACATTTTGATAAGGGCTATTCTCACTGGAATTAAGTGATATCTCATTGTAGTTTTGATTTGCATTTCCCTAATGATTAGAAATGTTGAACACTTTTTTATATGTTCACTGGCCATTAGTCTCTCTTCTTTCTAATGAGTAAGGAGAGGGACATATATAGGGAGAACTACGAAACACTGAGAAAAAAAACTGTAGATCTAAACAGATGGAAATCCCTACCATGCTCATGGATTGATGAATCAATATTGTTCAAATGTCCATACTACCTAAAGTGATCTAAGAATTAATGCAATCTCTATCAAAACATCACTGGAATTCTTTACAGATTTAGAAAAAAGAATTCTACACTTTGTATAGAACCAGAGAAGACCTCATATAGCCAAAGCAATCTTAAGCAAAAAGAACAAATTTGGAGGCTTCAGTCTCCCAGACTTCAAACTTTACTATAAGGCTATAGTAACCAAAACAGTATGCTACTGGCACAAGAACAGAGATATAGACCTTCGGAATAGGATGGAGATCCCAGATACAAAACCATCCTCATACTGTCATCTAATCTTCGACAAAGCAGACAAAAATATACACTGTGGACAAAAATCTCCATTCAATAAGTGATGCTGGCAAAACTGGATATCCACATGCCGAAGATTGAAACCCACCTCTCACCTCTCACAAAAATCAACTCACAATGGATAACAGACTTAAACCTAAGTCATGAAACCTTAAGAATTCTGGAAGAAAACTTCAGGAAGACTCTTTCAGACATCAGCCTAGGTAAAAAATTTATAAAGAATACTCCCAAAGCAATAACAGCATCAACAAAAATAAACAAATGGGACCTGATCGAATTAAAAAGCTTCTTCACAGCCAAGGAAACTATCACTACAGCAAATAGACAATCTACAGAATGTGAGAAAATATTTGCTTTCTACACATCCGATAAAGGGCTGATAATAAGAATCTATATAGAACTTAAGAAAATCAACAAGAAAAAATCAAACAACCCCATCAATAAATGGGCAAAGGACATGAACAGAAACTTTTCCATTTTGATTTGATTTTTTTTATATGGCAAGAGATATAGGTCTAGTTTCATTCTTCTGCATATGGATACCCAGTTTTCCCAGCACCAATTATTGAAGACTATCATTTCCCCAAAGTAAGTTCTTGGCAACATTGTCCAAGATAAGTTCACTGTAAATGTGTGAATTTATTTCTGAGATCTCTAGTCTATTCCATTGGTCTATGTGTCTGTTTTTATGCCAATACCATCCTGTTTTGGTTACTATAACTCTGTAGTATAATTTGAAGTCAGGTAATGTGATTCCTCCAGTTTTGTTCTTTTTGGTCAGGATGGCTTTGGCTATTCTGGGACTTTTGTAGTTCCACATAAATTTTAGGATTATTTTTTTCTATTTCTGTTAAGAATGTCATTGGTATTTTGATGGGGATTGCATTGAATTTGTAGTTTGCTTTGGGTAGTATGAACATTTTAACAATATTCATTCTTCCGATTCATGAACATGGAATATTATTCCAGTTTTTTGTTTGTCCTCTTCAATTTCTGTCATCAATGTTTTATAGTTTTCATTATAGAGATTTTTCACTGTAGAAGAAATAATAAAGATCATATCAGAAATAAATGAAGTTGAAACCAAAGAACAATACAAAAGATCAACAAAATGAAAAGTTGGTTTTTTGAAAAGATACACAAAATTGACACACCTTTTGCCAGACTAAGAAAAAAAAGAAAGATAAATAAATAAATAAATAAAATCAGAGATGAAAAAGGAAACATTACAAGTGATACTGCAAAAATCCAAAGCATCATTAGAGCAACTATATGCCAATAAACTGGAAAATCCTGTATAGATAAATTCGTAGACACATATAATCTACTAAGAAAAAAATCCAAAACCTGAATAAACCAATAAGAAGCAATGAGATAGAAGTGGTAATAAAAATTCCTCCATCAAAGAAAAGCCCAGGACCTAATGGCTTCACTGCTGGATTCTAACGAGCATTCAAAAAAGAACTAATACCAATCCTACTTAACTATTCCAAAAAAAATGAGGAGAAGGGAATACTACCAAATTAGTTCTATAATGCCTATATCACCCTGATACCAAAATCAGAAAAAATACACAACCATAAAAAAAGGAAACTGCAGGCCAATATTTCCAATGAACATAAGATGCAAAATTCCTCAGCAATATACTAGAAAACTGAAATCAACAACACATTAAAAAGATTATTCATCATGTTCAAGTATGATTCATTAAAAGGATGCAATGATGGTTCAACATATGGAAATCAATGTGATACATCATATCAACAGAATTAAGGACTAAAACCATATGATCATGTCAATTGATGCTGAAAAAGCATTTGATAATATTCAACATCCCTTGGTGATAAAAACTCTCAAAAAACTGGGCATAGAAGCAACTGATCTCAACATGATAAAAACCACATATAACTGACTCACAGCTAGTTTCATACTGAATGGGGAAAAAACTAAAAGCCTTTCCTCTAAGATCTGAAATGAGACAAGGATGCCCACATTCACCATTGTTATTCAACATAGTACTGAAAGTTCTAGCTAGAGCAATCAAAAACAGAAAAAAAGAAATGGCATCCAAATTGGAAACGAAGAAGTAAAATTATCCTTGTTTACATATAATATGATCTTATATCTAGAGAAACATAAAGACCCTCCCCCCAAAAAAACTATTCAAACTGGTAAATGAATTCAGTAAAGTTGGAGGATACAAAATCAACATACAAAAATCAGTAGTATTTCTATGTGCCAACAGCAAATGATCTGAAATAGAAACCAAGAAAGTAATCTCATTTAAAATAGCTGCAAAATGATTCATTTTGAGAGCTGTTATAGCTTAATCTAACACCAAAGAAATTATTCAGGATTATCCCAATAATTTTTTTCTGTTTAGTCTTTATGGTCATCAATATAATTCCATCAGTGTTCTCTCATTTGGCTTTCACAGCCTTGTAAGATAAGTAGAGACGATGCTATTATCCCATTTGACTGAGGAAAAAACTGAAAATCATGAGGTGGTAAAGACTAGTCCAAGTTCACAAACCTAGTATGCAGTGAAGTTGAGATTAAACCTCCAGTCCTTTGATGGTTTGCTACTAATTTTCAAATCAAAAGTCACTAATATTACAATCATTATTTCTTAACATTGTGTCTCAGGAGATTTAGATGCAATCTGTAGCAACACCAAGATCTCTAAATATTTTCTTTAATAATTCTTTTGCCAAATTGTGAACATTTCAATATCACTATCTGGACCACTAGGATATAGACAGCTGCACCTATGACCTTTTAAGTGATGTCACTTTAGCAGACTTTTAAAGCAGACTGGGCCAAAGGTAAAAGATTCCTAAAAGGAAGAAAGGAACTTGTTACCTTGAAGAGTAATCAATTATGTGAATGGCTTCACTGTCTGTTTTACCATGGATTATGCTTTCATTTTTCATATTAATGTTCTTTATGTTTTTCAATTAGTCACAGCAAATTACCTGTCCTTCGCCTTGGCAAGGGCAGTTCAGTGGGCCTCGGTGGAGTATTTTCCAAGTTATGTCTAGTAAATTCTTCCTTGAATTCTCCTTGAGGCATTAACATGTAAGTTTTGAATGCACGAACGTGTTCCATTTGACACTATCTCATTCATGTAGGAAATTATCTATCGAATAAGGGGTTTGAGGGATCTGATTCTTTTTTTTTTTTTGCAGTGGTGCATTGGAAAAAAATAATTTTAACTTAAATATAAAAAATTGGAACATTAAAGAAAATTAAAATTCAGTACTTCTTAGTCATTCTAACAGAGAGAGCTTATGGACTGAAGCATACGAAAGAGCGGATACTCTAAAATCCCTACCCACTTTCACTCCCCCTGGCCCAGTCTTAGGGAAGTGCCTGCCCCTCCTCTGCGCTCCATCCTGTGGCCCCTATATTTCCCATCCCACAGAAGCTAATCAGCTGCATTTTAAAGGCCTGTTTACTAGTCAGTCCCTGCCCCCATGCCCTAGCCTGTGAGACATTACAGGACAGAAACAATGTCTTTATCAGGACTGAATCCCTAGTTCTTAGCATACTGCACTGCACAGAACTGGGTGCTTAGTGACAGGTAAATGAAACCATCTGCCTTTGGAAAATATTAGTGCATCTAGCTACAGTCTTATCTCACAAATTAGGCTTTGCTCAGGCTATATTTTAAGCATTATGTTGCTTTCCCATGATCCTCTCTGGATAGCAAAACCAAATAACTTCTCTGTCCTTGAGGATCTCACAGTCTAACTGAGCTCTGCCAAATTTTACCTTTCTATAGGCCTCATGGCAGCTTTCCTTCAGGGTACTTTGTCAGGAGTTTCCATTTTTATTTTTTCTTTGATATGTGGCATGGTCCTTAAAATTATCAAGCTCCTTCAAGAGACCATGAGATACTACTAGGATGGTGTCTCAGAGATCAAATACTCTGTTCCTACAGGCTGGTAAGGTCTTTTGAAAGATATTTGAATATGGGAAAGAGGAAGTCTCTTCTTCCCCAAATATCTTGTCTTAATAATAATAATAATAATAATAATAATAATATTTTGTTTTACGAGAGGAATGCGATGGAAACTTTGACTCAGTGATAATTCTGCTTTTCACCAGAGTATAATTTAAATTTCTTTACTCTCCAATTCCTTTCCTGGTATCATTTTATGACTTTGGGGAAGTAGAGAGAGAGCCTCTGTGGACTCTTTGAGTCTCTGTAAAGAACTACAAGTTATTAAACCAATATCTCCACTATTGTAATCCCTCCTTGCTATTAATAATTATTGTAGTCACTTGGGTGAAGAGCTGTAAAAAAGTGCTATTATTAGTTCAAACTTTAGGTTAATTAAGCCAAATAAATGACATAAAAATAGATTTGAAACACCTTTAATTTTTATGCATTGCACAAATAAATGAATACAAATAATATTGAGTGAATGTTTACTTGACTAGAGACATGGCTAATCTACAAAAGATCTGAAAAACATCCCATGAGGTCTCTTTTTCCAGAGAAGGCTTTATGTGATACTCATTGCTAATGGGGTAACTTCTAGAAACCATCAGAGGAATAGTAGAGTTGAAAGGTTGTAAGAAGTTTGAGAGATTGTCTAGTTGTCTCTACTTTGGTACAGTATGCAATCCACTAAGGATTAGTGGTTATTCCTCTTTTTCTAAAGCTCTACAACAAACAGATTTGCCACATAACCTTCAGTTATCTATTCTGGCAATTTCTTACAACAACAAGCAAAAAGTTCCTTCCTATGACTAAGCAACAGCTTTCCTGCTTTGATGCAAGCAAAATTCCTTGTATTGTGTATTTGCTCCAAAGAGAACAACTAATCCCTGTTCCCTTTTTAGAAATTCTTCATGCCCTTTAAAACCATAAATAAGATTACTCCAATCCTCATAATCCCCAGACTAAACAAAATCTAATTCATTTCATTCCCATTCTCTTTCATTTTTCTTCCTTTAATCTTGTTTATAACCAAAACAGGAACAGCCCTAGAATCTACTTTCTCCATTCCTGGTCCTCAGAACTACTGAAATCTGATACAAACTGAATCTTCCACCCCAAAGTCATTATGTCATATCCACAATTGTGAATAGGTAATTTCCTGGTAAAGGAAACAAAACAAAACAAACAACTGGAATATACAAGGAATCCTAATGAGAGAGGCAGTGTGTGTATGTGTGTGTTGTGTATGTTTCATTGAGGTTTAGAATTGAGTAGAGATGAAAAGTTGCATCATCAATGGTGAAGTGGTCAATTTTAAAAATGAATGACAAGAAATTAAGGGAAGCTAATTTAGAGGTATCAATTTCATGGCAAAAAATGGGTTTCAGACTCCTAGAGAAAGTCAAATGACTATCAGTCAGAATTCCTACCAGACAGAAGGTTCAACAGTAAAAGACAGATGTGGTAGAGTGGAATCGGGGTTCATATTTTGTTTAATGTTGGGTGAGTCTCTTAACCTCTATTATCCCATAGTAACACCTCTTGAAGCGACATCCTAGCTTAGCAGTTTCCTTTCTCTGGGAATTGCCTCAATATGCAGGGGTTAATAGGCCTCCAGTAGTCATGTTTATATAATACTATGGGATCCTGGTCCCTTTGTGTTGTTTGTTGATCCAGGGGTAGGCACAGAATCCAAACCAGGTAAATGAGATTCTTTCATGAATTTACAATCTGGGGAAAAAAGGCACAATGTACTGTTTGCAGTACAATGTAAAGTCCTTATTTCATTCTGCCTTGCTCATCTAAAGTGAATTTTTTATGTTTCTCTCACTAGATATTAATTTCCTTGAAGGAAGGATCTTTGTCATATGTCTCTCTGTAACATAACAAAGAACACCTTTGAAGTTGATGTCAATGTTTATTACCTTTATTGTGATGATGATCTTATGGGTGTATACATGTGTCAAAAATCATCATATTGTGTATTTTAAAGGTGTACAGAATATTGGACATCGCTAAAACCTCAATAAACTTGTTAACAATGTTATGGAAGTCCATAAAACGTAGCAACTACTCCTGACTGGTGTGAATATAAAAGAGATTTGTTTGTGATAAGAAGGTTTTATGTTTAGCAGTTAACTCTGTGTACTTTGTACCATTCTCACCATTCTCACTGTTCTCTTCTAAGCAAAACTTCTCTTTCCACAGCCCTCTGCTAATCTAAGCATCATTGGGCTGTTTCATGAACAAAGTATAGCACTGATTGTATCACAAGAGGTACGCTTGGCCCAAGAATGGTTAATCTCATTGGATAATTAGCTAGACCCATCAAACACTTTCCATCCAGAAACTGATTGAATAATAAGAAAATCTTCTTGATGGCAGCTGTCTTAATCTGTTTGTTATAACAAAAATACCATAAACTGGGTGAGTTATAAACAACATAAATTTATTTCTCAGAGTTCTGGAGGCTGAGAAGTCCAAGATCAAGGTCCTGACAGATTTGGTGTCTAATGAGGACCCATTCCTCAGTAAGAATGCCTTCTTGCTGCATCCTCACATGATGGAAGGGGCAAACAACCTCTTTCATGTCTCTGTTACAAAGGTTTAATCCCATTCACAAGGGCTCCACTCTTATCACCTCCCAAAAGCCCCACTTCTTAATACCATTACCTTGGGTTATAGGTTTCAACGAATGAATTTTAGGGGGACAAAATCTTTCAGACCATAACAATAGTAGAAGAAAATATTGGGGAGAAGAAAGAAAAGCCATGATGTGAGAGAGTGTCCTCAATCAATAGTGGCACCTTAGTAGCCCAGAGAAACAGACCACGAGGGCAGAGTTACTATAGCAAATTACAGTAACTCCATTATTTACGGGAACATGAGTGAGACTGTTACTTGCTAATTAAAAGACCAGAATTATTCCTAGTTGGCATTATGTTGTCAAGATACCCACCTGGATTCTGATCAGCTCTGATTAGATTTCTCCCTCTTGCCAGTCCCACTTCTTGCCAAATATGAACATTTCTTTAGCAAGTGCAAACATACTGGGGACTTGCAAAATTAAAGCAATCTGCCCCAATCAATCAGTTCTGTACATCATTAGTTTCAAGCAAGTTGTTTTAGGTCATTTTCTGAATAGATGTTCTAAACTTACCTGTTTGGAAAGTAAAACAGTTATGCCTTTGGGAGTGGAGGGTGAAGGGTGGACTGGATATTCTATTTGTCCATCTGGATCCATTCTCTGCCTTTCTCTATCCTGTTCTAAGCTCTGGGAGATTAGCTTATCGGACAGCTCATCCAGGCCCTTATTCTCTGACTTCCATTTGAGCTTAGTTATGGGAAGCTCTGATTTCTGAATATTGGAGAATTGGCGAGAGGAGCTATTGGGCAGTGGCTGTATTACTCTACCTATGGCAACGACTCCCATGTGATGTCCTTTCTACAGCTCTTACTCTATTCCTCCCATTGTCCCTTTAGACACAGCTTCCAAGGCTTTCATCATTGTTAATTTTATTCCTTATTGGTTACCTTGCCTTTATGTAGTCCTTTTGCTAAATTCTTTTCAAATACCCTTTTCAAATGTGCCATCTCTTTCTAGTAGGACCCTAACACAGAGGTCTGATCAATTTTAACTTAACTGTGTCAGTACTGAACACCTATTAAATTGTTCTTTTCCTTAAAACTTCTAAGCGAAAGTAAGAGCCAACATGCACCTCCTATTCTAGACACAAGGATTCTTTTGGTCTCTGTGTCTTTTACCCTCCTAGCACAGCACCTGGCACAGAGCTGGTGATCATCAAAAGTATGCTGAGATAATTTTGTTAATATAACAATTAGTTAAAATTAACTTGACCTCTGAAATTAATGCTTGAATAAAGGTTTTCTGATATTTTATATGAACCATTCTAATTTGTGACAAACACTCAACTTCAATGATAATTTAAGGAATGGAAATTAAATAGCAATACTGTAATATTCTACACCTATTAATGAATTTAAGACGGAGCCTAAAATTCCTATATTGTAGCAAAGCTATATACTCATATATTTCTAGTAGTTGTATAAATTGGCATAGCCTATTTGAAAAGCAATATGGTAAAATGTATCAAGAGTCATAAAAATGACCCACTAATTCCACTCTTGGGGATTTATCCTAAGGAAATAATTAAGGAGAAGCAAAATGCCATATGTACAAAGATGTTCAATGAAGCATTATTTATAACAACAACACTGGAAAGTAACTAAAATACCCAACATTGAAGAACTAGTTGAGCACATTGCAGTGCATCAAACAGATGGAAGCCATCAAAATATGCTTTCTATAGAGGTGGTAACAAAAGAGAAAATGATTTCATATATTAAAAGAAATGATGAAGGAAAGAAAAGAAAGGGGCTGTTATGAGCTGAAATGTGCCCCCATTCATATGTTACAGTTCTAACCTGCAGTGAATCAGAATGTAATTGAATTAGACATAAGTCCTTTAAAGAGGTAATCAAGGTAAAATAGGTCTTAAGGGTGAGTTCTAATCCAATATAACTGTTATCCTTATAAGATGAGGAAATTTGGACTCAGACACAAGACACATGTGGAGACAGAGGGATGACCAAGTGAGGACATAGGGAGAATGCAACCATGTGTAAGTCATGGAGCGAGGCCTCAGAAGCAACCAATTCTGCCAACACCTTGATCTCAGACTTCCAGCCTCCAGAATTGTGAGAAAATAAATCTCTGGTGTTTATACTGCCCAATCTATAGTATTTTCTCATGGAAGCCCTACCAAACCAATACATAGGCAAAATTCAAAATGGTGAATACACTATAACTATTAAGTGTGTGTATGTGCATGTATATATATATATATATGTATGTGTGTGTGTATGTATCTATGCATATGTGTACATATGTATATATACACCCACACACCCCAACAGACAAAGACAAAAAGTGAATATGCAAAAACAAAAAGGAACGAATTAGTTATGGTAGAGGGACATGGGTAGAGGAAATTAGTTATCTTGTAAGCTGTGATAGCTACATTTATCCAATAAAAAAAGCCACAGCGATGGCAAGTTTTGTTGAAACTCTGGTTCTATTAGGCCATGAGTATTACCAGATTATTTCTCCAAATCGGAGGGAAAGAATGTCCGTCAAAGGTTTGATTGCTGCAGCATCGCTGAGAAACAGACTTGGTTTCAGCAGACTATGAGCCTATGAATAAACGTATCCCCCACTGTTTAACATAAGTTCAACAGGCTTATATGCTATACTCGGCATCTTTGTTGTCATTACTGGTGTAGTCAATTGTGAGCGTTGATCTATTGAATGACTAAAACATGGTAAATTAATTTGGTGTGTTGTTAATAACTTTTTCTCCTGAAGAATGAATCTTTCATGCCTAGACAGTTGAAAATTCATGCTGTTAAACAACAGCTCCACAGCTGGGCCTCTATCCCTGCTTAGCAATCCTTTCATCCATCCCTAGAGAATCCCGCCGGGCTCCCAGCTTCTTCAGACTTCTTCTTCCAACACCTGGGGCTACCAGCTTCTCCACCTACAGCCTCAGTCTTTGCAAACCAAACCTAACCTCAAGTAGGGGAAGGTAAACAGCGCTGAGATACCTCAGTCAGGTACTTCATTGTGAATGCACCCCTAACCTTATGCCACAGCTGTCTCTCATAATTGGATCTTTGTTTTCTTTGTGCCTAGAGCTATATATTAATAATGTATCAAGCACTCCAATCCTCTCAGAGGCCCCTGTCTTGTTCTATCCAATACCCAGAAACAAAGTACAATCTCTGAACCTCAATCTAGAGTTTGTGATCCTGCTACCTGCAGTAATAGCATTCTATCTGATGTCACTGACTCTGGAATTGTCCACCACCGCTATCGCCATCACCAAATTCATCTGAGGGCCACCTGCATCTGAGGGCCACCTGCAATTGAAAAATGCAAATGCATGAACTCCAATACACTCTTCTCTGGAGGTAAGGCCCAAGAATCTGCATTTTGCAAGCTTCCCATATTATTCTGAAAAACACTAAAGTTCAAGAACCATTGTTCTACACAGCAGCTGAAGAGCTCCTCCTAAAATTAAAATCTGACCACCTCACTTCTCTGCTTTAAAACTTTGAATTCCTCATTATTCTTGGGTTTAAGATCAAACTGCTTAAGGTAGCTTGCAAGGTCTTCTAGGACCTGACTCTTGCTTGCTTAATAAACCTTTATCTGTTACTATTCCCTGTTGGTCCAGTAATATCCAATTGCTGGTAGTTTTCTGCACCGACCATGCTGTTACAATCCTCCATGCCTCTGTCCATGCTCTGTTTGCCTAATGAATGTCCATTCCTCAAAACCATGCTCAGCCTCTACACATACACACATACAAAAGCTACATAGTACCCAGAGTTAATTGCTATCTCTATCATTAGTCTGTACCTAATTTTGTTATTGCACTTACCTTAAATAAACTGTATTTCTCTTATTTATTTATACATCTCTTTTACCCACCTCCTGTCACTATCCCACCTGCCTCTAGGCTGTGAGTTCTTAGAATACAAGGACCCTTAATAATAGCCTGAACATCGCTAAGCCACTCCAAGTCAGCACTGGATTCAGCTATGTAAGGTGAAGAATATACCCACACTCAATTTCAAAGAAAAAGCAGGAACAGTGCAGCTGATAAAATGAGCAACAATGTGGGTATGTGCCACACAGTTCATTTAACCTGGAAACGAAACCAACATGGCAAAGAATCCCGGGCTGTTCAACCCTGAGTCATCTGCCCAATATTTTCGAATGAAAACTGTCCAACTTCCCTCTTATGTCTATTTTTTAATCTACTCTGAGTATCCATCACCTGAACTAAACCTAGAAGGGTCAGTCTATCTAGTTCCTAGGTGAATAAACTGTTCTCTGGACATTTTCTATTTAGTCATGAATGGTGGAATGCAATCTTTTGGGGCCACATGGAGTGTTAAAAAAGAGGTGAATTTAACTATTGTTTTCTCAGTCTCCGTGTCCCAAATAATAGGGAAATCAGTACAGTGCTTTCTTACGAGAATTACAGTATAAGCTGGAGTTGATCAAATTCTCAATAAAGTCATCAAGAAAGGACACATTTAGATAAGTTAAAGTTGTAAGCCAAGGCCCAACAGCAGAACAAGCTGTGTTGCCTTTTAGGCCAACCAATTCCCAATTTTTATTCTTAAAAATAATGTGAAATGATAGTGATAAATAAAAAACATGACACGAGTGATCATTTTCTTAAAATTCAAAAGGAAAATTAATTTAAATATTGTTCGACTTTAAGTACACAATTAGTAAAGTTTTGGAATGGTCCCAAGTGACAGTTTCAATCTTAGCTCTTCAAATAAAAGCAGATATATTTTTAGACAGTAGAACTGACTAAGATGTAAGTGGCTTGCAGTTAAAGTAATTGCATATCTGGTGGTGGTAAGTGAATTACAGGAGTGACAAATGCTGGTACTTAAATAATTTGAGGCAAATAACGTCTTCCTTCTGCACAGAGCAGATTCAAATGAGCAGAAGTCAATAAAACATCTGCCTCATTTATTCTGCTCTTGCCTGCATAGCTGAGGTCCAGTTCCCAGTTTGAGCTGAAGTTTTCCAAGCATGCAGTACAGGCAGCAACGCCCTCTAACAACCATTCAGAAAACAGTGGTATGTCAAGACTCTGATTTCTAGTAGCAGCCAGCTTAGTTTTCTTAAAAGTAAAAAATAATGATGAAATTATCATTAAATATACAATATTTAACCTTGACAAAATGTTTTTTCTTATTTCAATGGAAAAGGACTCTCATATTTAAAAAATATTAAGAATACCATTTAAATGTCACATGCTCTCCTCTCTGCCTGAAATGCTTGGCATTGCCAACTCTCCATGTCAGCATCCTTTCTAGCCTTCAAGGTCATCTTAAATTCTCCTTTTCATTCAACCTCTATCATTGTGAATTTCCCCTCCTTTGCTTTCTATAACCCTGGGTTATAGTCTAGTGTCTTCACTCTATAATCTGTTAGCTATACAAGGATATGTCTGTCCACTGTAGTAAATTATAAGGTCCTGGAAGACAGAGGCCAGGATCCCCAGCCCCCTAAAATAGTTTTGGGCACATAATAGTATTTAATAGAGGCTTGTTGAATTAGATACCAGAATTTAAAACCTTCTTTAAGCCAATTGCCCTGAGACTTTTGAGTTAATAGTTTGAAGACTTACTGTGTCAACATGTGTGAAGGAAATATTTTTGAACCATCCAACTGACCCTCTTAGTCAAAAACTAGTCATCTGTGGTGCAACTGTGCAACAGTATAAACCTAGGAGTCTATATTCCTGAGTCTCTGTCAATCATGTTCTTCTAGAAGGTCCCCAGCTGATATGTTTGACAAATTCATGGTTGGATAGTTTGGGGATTGTTCTCTTGCCCATCTGGTAAACAAAACATCTATGTTAAAAAAAAAGTCAATCCTTGATTTCTGGAGACTTTTCTGGTTGGTGGGGAGAGCAAATATCAAAAATTGCAAAAGAATATTTGGTAGTTATCCCTTTTAAGTTCATAAATCTCTATTTCTTTTCAAAACACCAGCCTAAATAGTACTAACCTGCCTTTTAGAATAAATTAAGAACATAAATTTGTTTGATATGTATATTTTAAAATTAGTCATTGCACCAGTTCCATTAAAATATGTAACCTGATTATTGATTAAATGCTTGTTTATGCATTTGGCTAAGCTAATAAGTTATGTAGTTTCATTGGCAACTATGCAGCTGGATCTCTGAAATATGAAATTGGATCAGCATGGTATTAAAATTTTGTTAATAAAATATGCAGAAAAGGTAGCAAACTGTACACGTGGAGGTATAAATTTGGAGGCTCAATTAGCATAAAGGTATGATTACATAAATACAGAGCAGAATCAATGACGTGTACCATATGAGTTACACATTGTGCAGCATTTTTCTCAAATGACACCTCTTTGTCACTAAATTTATCTGGCACACTACAAAACTGAATCAAAAGATAGGAACAGATACCTGTTCATGTGACATTTATGGCTTGGTCTTTCAGAAGAGGAAGTTCTTTCACTCTTGTTTCCTCCTGAGATTTTACTTGGCAAAATACTGACAATTAGTGAAACTGGAAAATTATATCTAAATATGTGCATAATTTAGCTAAATACGGCATCACTCAAAAAATTATTTCCTATCACCCTCTTTATACTTTCTATTGGATCATGGGAGGTAGGAACTTTTCACTTCTCCACTTACATAAATAATTTTTTGAAGTTTACTCACCATCAGCCAAACAAGAGGCTTTAGTTTAACAAAATATTAAGTATAGTCATGAATTGCTTAACAACAGGGATATGTTCTCAGAAATGCATCTTTAGGAAATTTTGTCATTGTATGACTATCATAGAGTGTACTTACACAAACTTAGATGGTATAGCCTACTACACACCTAGACTATATGATCCAGCCTATTGCTCCTAGGCTACACACACGTACAGCACATTACTGTACTGAATACTGTAGGCCTTTGTAACACATTGGTAAGGATTTGTGTAATAAAAATATCTAAACATAGGAAAGATACAGTAAAAAGATGTTATAAAAGATGAAAAATGGTACACTTGTAGAGGGCACTTCCCATGAATGTAACTTGCAGGACTGGAAGTTGCTCTGGGTGAGGCAGTAAGTGAGTAGTGAGTGGATGTGAAGGCCTAGGACATTACTCTGCACCACTGCAGACTTTATAAACCCTATACACTTAGGCTACACAAATGTATAAAATATAATTTTCTTTCTTTAGTAGTAAATTAACCTTAGCTTATTGTAAACTTTTCACTTTATAAACTTTTAAATTTGTTTTGAATTTTTTGACTCTTGTGATAAAACATAGCATAAAACACAAAAACTTAGTATGGCTTACAGAAATACTTTCTTATATCCTTATTGTATGATATTTTATTTATTTTTAAAATTTTTTAGTTTACTTTTCCTTTCTAAACATTTTTGCAAAAAACTAAGACATAAACACACATTATCCTAGGCCTACACAGAGTCAGAATCATCAATATATCACTTGGAAACAGGAATTTTTCAGCTTCTCTATAATCTTATGGAACCCCATTGTATATGCAGTCCAGTCCCTCCTTGACCAAACCATTGTTATGTGGCACATGACTGTACTGAAATATTAGATTATTTTCTTTGAAGTTAAGTGATGCTTTGAGGTCACAGTACCTTAATTCAGTATTGATCTTAGTTATTCATGAAATAAATTTGGGGACAAAAAGAGGAGACTTCTTTCCCTCTTCCATCAAAAATATTACTTTACCATCACCACTCTCGCTTTGACCTTAACCTTGTACATCCCTGGGATATACACAGTTGGATGGAAAACTAAGCTTTACCTCAGCCTAAGAAAGTGTAGAAATACAAAAAAAGAATCCAAGTATCTAACACTTTCTTCAGGCTGGACAATCATATAACAACATTCCTATTATAGGATTAACATATTCCTTTAAAAGGTACCTCTCAGATGACTGTTTTTAAAAAGTACTTAAGATATCATATCCTATATTATTTCATCTTATTTTATCTAAAAAGATTGAGGGAGTGTAAGAGTTTTTTGTTACATGGATGAATTGCATAGTGGTAAAATCAGGGATTTTAGGGTGCCTGTCACCTGAAGGGTATACATTGTGCACATTAGATAGGTTTTGATCCCCCATCCTCCACCCTCACCTCTTCATAGTTTCTGATGTCAATTACTTCACCTTGTTGATCAAATACATTCATTGTTTAGCTCACTTTTATAAGTGAAAATATATGGTATTTGATTTTCTGTTCCTGAGATACCTCACTTAGGATAATGGTCTCCCTATCCATCCAATTAGCTGCAAAAGACATTATTTCATTCCTTTTCAAAGCTGAGTAGTGCTTTATCTACTCATCAGTTGATGAGCACATCAGTTGATTTCCTACCTTTCCAAAAGTGAATCATGCTGTGATAAATATTTGGGTGCAGGTATCTTTTTGATATGATGAATTCTTTTCATTTGGGTAAATACCCAGCAGTGAGATTGCTGGATCGAATGGTAGATCTACTTTTAGCTCTTTGAGGAATCTCCACACTGTTCTCCATACAGGTGGTACTAACTTACATTTCCAAAAACAGTATATAAGTGTTCCCTTTTCATAACATCCATGCCAGCATCTATTGCATTTTGGCTTTTTAAAAAGGTTTTTATAACTTGCTTTATTATTCAATTATTCACTAGTATATATTTTTTATTTCAAAATATTAAGGGAGTAAAAATATTTTAGGTTACATTGATCACTTTTTTAATGATTGAGTCCTGGCTATAGGTGTGCCCATCACCCAAATAGTATTCATAGAACCCAATAGGTTGGTTTATTCCCCTCTCCTCCTTCACCCTCTCCCTGGTTGCTTTCCACTGAGATTAACTTCCCTCTCTGCAGATGTGTTCTCATCAATTAGTTCCAATTTGATAGTGAGTGTATGTGGTGTTTTCTTTTCCATTCTTGAGACCCTTCACACAGGAAAATGGTCTCCAATTCCATCCAGATTGTTGAAAAAGGTAATAATGCATCTTTTCATGACTGAGTAGTGCTCTATGGTGTACATATACCACATGTTGTTAATCCACTGATGAATTCATAGGCACTTGGGTTGATTATACATCTTTGCAATTGTGAATTCTGCTGCAATAAACATTTGAGTGCAGGTGTCTTTTTCATAAAATAATCTCTTTTCCTGTGGGTAGATACCCAGTAGTGGGACTGCTGGATCGAATGGTAGATTTACTTTTGATTCTTTGAGGAATCTTCACACTGTTTCTCATAGAGGTTATATTAATTTTCACTCCCACCAATAGTGTATAAGTGCTCCTTCCTCACTGCATCTCTGCTAGCATCTATTGCTTTTGGACTTTTTAATAAATGCTATTTTAGCTGGGGTAATGTGATATCTCAATGTGCTTTTTTATTCTTTTTTTATTTCAACATATTGCAGGCATACAAAAGCTTAGGTTACATATATTGCCTTTGCCCCGCCTGAGTCAGAGCTTCAGCATATCCATCCTGCAGTCAGTGTACACCACATCCATTAGGTGTGAATATACCCATCCCCACCTCCCGCTTCCCACCTGCCTGACACCCAATGAATGTTACTTCCATATGTGCACATAAGTGTTGATCAATTAGTACCAATTTGATGGTGAGTCCATGTGGTGCTTGTTTTTCCATTCTTGTGATACTTCACTTAGTAGAATGCGTTCCAGCTCTATCCAGGAGTATACAAGAGGTGCTATATCACCATTGTTTCTTAAAGCTGAAGAGTATTCCATGTTATACATATACCACATTTTATTAATCCACTCACTTATTGATGGGCACTTGGGTTGTTTCCACATCTTTGCAATGGTGAATCATACTGCTATAAACTTTCTAGAGAAGATGTTTTTTTTATAGAATGGCCTTTTTTTTCCTTTGGGTAGATGCCCAGTAATGGGATTGCTGGGTCGAATTGTAGTTCTACTTTTAGCTCTTCTAGGTATCTCCATATTACTTTCCACAGAGGTTGTACTAGTTTTCAGTCCCACCAGCAGCGTATGAGTGTTCCTATCTCTCCACATTCATGTCAACATTTATTGTTTTGGAACTTTTCGATAAAGGCCATTCTCACTGGAGATAAGTCATATCTCATTGTGGTTTTGATTTGCATTTCCCTGATGATTAGAGATGTTGAGCATTTTTTTTCATATTTTTTTTGGCCATTATTCTGTCTTCTTTTGAAAAGTTTCTATTCATGTCCTTTGCCCATTTTTTGATGGGGTGGTTTGATTTTTTCTTCCTGATTTTCCTGAGTTCTATATATATTCTAGTTATCAGCCCCTTCTCAAATGTGTAAAATGTGAATATTTTTTCCCATTCTGTAGGTTGTCTGTTTGCTCTTGTGATAGTTTCCTTGGCTCTGCAGAAGCTTTGCAATTTGATCAGGTTCCGTTTATTTATTTTTGTTGTTGCTGTGATTGCTTTTGGGGTCTTCTTCATAAATTATTTGCCTAGGCCAATGTCCCTAAGAGCTTTTCCCAATATTTTCTTCTATAATCCTTATAGTTTCATGCCTTAGGTTTAAGTCTGTCATCCACCATGAGTTGATTTTTGTGAGATGTGAAAGGTTCAGATCCTGTTTCAGTGTTCTACATGTGGCTATCCAATTTTCCCAGAATCATTTATTGAATAAGGATTCTTGTCCCCAGTGTATAAGGGTAATTCACCACATAAATAGAAGCAAAAACAAAGACCATATGATCCTTCAATAGTCACAGAAAAAGCATTCAACAAAATTCAGCACCCTTTAAAATAAGAACATTTAACACAATATGCATAGAGGACTTATCTAAAAATGATACAGGCCATATTTGACAAACCCACGGCTAACATCATACTGAATAGGGAAAAATTGAAAGCATTCCTGCTTAGAACTGGAACCAGACAAGGTTGCCCTCTGTCACCACTTCTATTCAGATTAGTGCTGCAAGTCCTATCCAGAGCAATCAGACAAGAGAATGAAATCAAGGGCATCCAAATGGGGGCAAAAGAGGTCAAACTATCACTCTTTGTTGATGATATTATCTTATATCTAGAAAACTCAAAGATTCTTCCATGGGACCACTGGAATTGATAAACAAATTCGGCACAGTCTCAGGTTACAAAATCAATGTGCAGAAATCAGTAGCATTCCTAAATGCCAACAACAGTCAAACTGAAAATCAAATTAAAGACTCAGTACCCTTCACAATAGCAATAAAGAAAATAAAATGCCTACAGATGTATTTAACTAAGGATGTAATAGCTCTCTACAGGGAGAACAAGAAACATTGAGGAAGGAAATAGCAGAGGATGTAAACAGGTGGAAAACCATGTCATGTTCATGGGTCGGCAGAATCAATATTGTTAAAATGTCTATACTACCCAAACTGATCTACAGACTCAATGCAATCCCTATTGAAATACCAACATTATTTTTTGAAGATCTAGAAAAATAATTCTACGCTTCGTATGGAACCAGATAAGACCCTGTATAGCAAAAGCAATCTTAAGAAAAAGAAAAAACTGGGAGGCATCAACTTACCAGACTTCAAGCAATACTACAAGGCTATAGTAACTAAAACAGCATGGTACTGGCACAAGAACAGAGACATAGACCAATGGAACAGAACTGAGAACCCAGGTATAAAACCATCCTCATATAGCCATCTAATCTTATACAAAACAGACAAAAACCATTGTGGTTTTAATTTGTCTTTCCCTGATGATTAGTGATGTTGAGCATTTTTTCACATGTTTATTGGCCAATTGTCTTTCTTCCTTTGAGAGCTTCTGTTCATGTTTTTTTGCCCACTTTTCAATAGGACTGTTTCTTTCTTGCTTGCTGATTTGCTTGAGCTCTTTGTAAATTCTGGTGATTAGCCCTTAATCAGATATGTACCTTTTGAATGTTTTCTCCCATTCTGTACATCGCCTATTTGCTCTGTTGATTGTTTTCTGAACTGAGCAAAGGCGTTTTAGTTTAATCAAATTTCATTTATTAATATTTCTTGTTGTCATGATTGCCATTGGGGTCTTTCTTGTAAATTCTTTCCTAGGCCAATATCCAGAAGAGTTTTTGTACATTTTCCTCTAGAATTATTATGGTTTCATGCCTTAGATCTAAGTTTTTTATCCATCTTGAATTAATTTTTGTGAGTGGAGAGAGATAGTGTCCTGTTTCATTCTTCTATGTGTGGCTATCCAATTTTCCCAGCACCATTTATTGAATAGGGCTTCCTTTCCCCTTTGTACATTGTTGCCTGCTTTGTCAAAGATCACTTGATTTTAGACAGACGGTTTTACATCTGGGTTCTCTGTTCTGTTCCATTGGTCTATGTCTCTATTTTTGTACCAATACCATGCTGGATTGGTAACTATAGCCTTGTTGTATATTTGCAAGTCTGGTAACGTAATGCCTCCAGATTTGTTCTCTTTCCTTAAGATTGCTTTGGCTATTCGGCCTCCTTTCTGGTTCCAAACGAAGCATAGAATTACTTTTTCTGGACCTCTGTAGTATTACTTTGACAACTTGATGATTGTTTCATTGAATTTGTAAATCACTTTGTGTAGTATGGACATTTTGACAATATTGATTCTACCTATCCATGAGCATGATATGTTTTTCTATTTGTTTGTATCCTCTGAAATTTCTTTCCTTAGAGTTTTGTAGTTCTCCTTGTAGAGATCTCTCTCCACCTTGGTTAAGTATATTGCTAGGCATTTTATTTTCTTTGTAGCTACTGTGATAGTATTGAGTCTTTAATTTGACTCTTGTCTTGACTGTTGTTAATATATAGAAATGCTACATTGATTGTGTGTCCTGACACTTTGCTTAATTTATTTATCAACATTAGGACATACTTGGTGGAATCCTTGGGGTTTTCTAGATAAAAGATCATGTCCTAGGCTGGGTGTGGTGGCTCACGCCTGTAATCCTAGCACTCTGGGAGGCCGAGGTGGGTGGATCGCTCAAGGTCAGAAATTCAAGACCAGCCTGAGCAAGAGCGAGACCCCGTCTCTACTGAAAAATAGAAA
>CAUYSK010049028.1:0-35440 GCA_963575035.1 Avahi laniger
CACACAGACTGACATACTCACACCCTCATTCTCAGACTCACACCCTCTCACACTAGCTCATACCCTCACTCTCACCCTCACACACTGGCTCACACCCTCACACATAGGCTTACACTCTCACACACAGACTGACATCCTCACACCCTCATACACAGACTCACACCCTCACACACAAGCTCATACCCTCACACGCATCCTCACACACTGGCTCACACCCTTACACATAGGCTTACACTCTCACACACAGACTGACATCCTCATACACAGACACACTCTCACACACAGACTCACACCCTCACACACAGACACCTTACACCCTCACACATGGACTCACATCCTCACACACTGGCTCACACCCTCACACACAGACTGACACCCTCACACCCTACACATAGGCTCACACACACAGACTGACACACTCACACACAGAACTGATACCCTCACACACAGACTCACACCCTGACATCCTCACTCATAGGCTCACAGTCTTACACACAGACTCACACTCTACACACAGACTTACTTCCTCACCAAGAGACTCACACTCACACACAGATTCACACTCACACATGGACTCACACTGTCACACATCCATACACTCACAGTCTCACACACACTCTCACACACTCACTCCCATGCGTATCCTCACACTGTCACACATGAACACAGTCACATAGATTCATACACTCTCACGTACCTACACTCTTACAGACTCGCACTCTCACACCCTCATACCAACTCACGGTCCTCACACACACATTCACACATTTTCATACACACTCATATTTTCACACTGACTCACACACACTCGTATACTCACAATGTCACACATTCACACACAAACTCACAGTCTCACATACATTCACACACTCATACTCTCAGTCTCACACACTCTCACATTTTCACACAGTCTCACACATTCACTCACACTCTCATACTCGCACGTACATGCCTGTTTACACCCAGAGCCTGTGGGCAGGTGAGCTCCTTACAAATGTGCAGAGTCTGACCTTGAGCAGGAGCAGCTGGAAACCTGCCTGGCCCTTCCCCGGGGAAGTTAGTGTAAAGGGAAATGGCTGTAAAGAGATCTTGGTTTCTTTCTGTCGGTTTTGGGAAAGCTTCTTAGGCAGTCACTTGGAAATGGCTGGAGTGACACTGGAAGGGAAGGTGGTTGGCGATGTAACCCAGTTTGCACCTGGAGGGCCTTCACGAACTGGAAGCACCTGGATTAAGGCCTGGGAGCTGAGAGGCGGGGCGAGCAGAACTGAGTGGGGACCAGGTGCTCCCCGGGAAGGCAGGACGGTCTAGCAGCGCCTCAGGGATGGGCGCCCTTGCCTCTGGCGTTCGCCTGCTCTGCTCCGTCTGGAAGGCAGGAGATGGCGTGGCCAGCCTGCGCTGCAGCAGCGTGGGGAGGGCTGTCCGAAACTGCAGGAGAAGCAGTGCTGGCTCTTTCCAACCTGCTGCCCTTCCCGGGGCCGTGGGCATTGAGAACCGTGGATGGGCCCCTGGGATAACTGCTTCTTGTCTTCCAGCTATTGTGGGTTTGCTGTGTTCACTTTCGTCTCACTTTTCTGCACGCTTGGGATTGGTTCTCAACTTCTCCTTTTCCCTGAGGTCTCGGCCAGTGCCCTTCTGATGGACGCATCCCTGCCTGCTCCCCAGGTGCACATGGCAGCCTGCGCTGGCACGGATGTGGCCCACGGGGGTTGCTAGCATCTCTCAGGACTTTCTCTCTGGTTTTCTCACTTCTGTTTTGTTTTGTTTTTCGCATGTGCAGTTTTGTAAAGCAAACTCGAGGTACTGTATCTCGCAGCTCATCTGTCTCCAGCGTAAACTCACCGTGAGTCGCTCTGCTACAATATTCCATCCATGGCTTCATGATAACTACATGCAAACACCTTCCCTCCACTCCTAACTCTGCTTTCCCTCCTCCAGTCATTTGCTTCATGGGGCAGCTCCAGGCAAGCCTTCTGTGGCCTGGGTGGGGAATGGTGGGCTCGCTCCCTCACACCCCCAGGTCCTGCTCACAGGGTCAGACCTTTCTGAGCTCAGTTCCTCTTCCCTCCTGGACTCTGTCTTTTTGTCTGCTGAGTGTCTGTGTGTGGTCACTCTGGCATCTCAAGCATACGTGCTTCTCCTGGGTGGACTAGGTGCCGTGGGCTTAGGTGTTCTTGTGGTTCCCATGAGGCTAGGGCCCTGTGGGCAGGGATAGCAGAGAGTGTTCTTTAGGGGCTCTCTGGGGACATTCTTGGGTCCCCCCAGCCCCTCCTTACTTGGGAGGGAACCTGTCTGTGATCCTCAGGAAGTCCTTGTTTTAGCAAGAGCAGAGCTGCTATCCAGTAGTGAAGCTTATGGTAGGTTAGCCAGAGCCCGAGGTGGAGCCCTAGAAACCCCAGGGTGGCCCTCCTGGGGGAACACCAGTCCCACAGGCTACCTCTCTTTGGGAAGCTCCTTCTGGGAAGTGCTCATGGGTGGCTGGGGATTCCTCTCGAGGGTGAGGCCTGCAGGTACGGGGTCCTGAAGTGACCAGATGCCTTCTCTACGCCCTGATGGTGGTGAGGCTCCTGCTGCCCCTGCCCTGAGCTTCCTCATGGGCAGCCAGCACAGCGCTGGGCTCAGTCTCCCTATGAGCATTGACGCCTCAGGGGGAAGAGCCCTGATGTCTCGTGGGGTAAGAAAGCATGGCAGAGCCTAAATAACCAATCCACGTGGTGGAAGAAGATGCAGATGTTGGTACCGATGGTGTCACGGCAGGGCTGCTTCACCTTGTAGGGGTGCAGGACTGCAGAGACCCTCAAGCTCCTTTGAGAGTCCTGAAGTCATCCACAGCATCTGGGGTGAGTGTGGCTGAGCTGTCCTCCCTGGAGCAGCTGGGTTGGGCCTACAAGCCTGGGCCATTGTGGGAGCCGGTCCTCTGTGTGACTCCTGAAAGAGCCCTTTCAGGTAAGGACTTTGCCTGGACTAGAGTTACCAGGCATACCGCACCGCAGGTCAGTGGGTTTACATGCCAGACAAGAGCAGGACAGAGATGTCAACCAGGGCAAATGCGGGCTAACTCCGACGCCAACAAGAAGGACGTGCCAAGTGCACAGATCAGAGACACATCCAGAGAGGAACCCAGTGGTACCAGCTGAGTCGCAAGCAGGTGCAGACAGTCTGTAGTAACAGTAGGGCCCAGAGTGGTAGACAGACCCAGAGGAGCAGGCTGGGCAGAGCCACAGTGGGGCCAGAGTGGGTGGGCAGTAGCCCTTGCTCGGGCTGCTCAGTATCTTGTTCCACCTGGGTGGTCACGAGTGGAACCTGCCAGCCCGATAGCACCCTTCAGTCCAGCAGACAGCGTGGCCTCTCTGTACTTCAGGTTGTTCCTGGGAGAGACAGAGCCACACCTGAGGCAGGGTGGAGGGCAGAGCTACGAGGTCTGGAGCCCACCCACCTGCACACACAGACCTTGAACTACCAGCTGCGGCGTGTCCTCTTGACTTCACTGCCTGTCCTTCTGACAGAGATCTGTGATGCTGGTGGCCAAGACTGGCTTCATCTGAGCAGGCCAGCTCACTGCTGACCAAATGGCTCAGAGTCCAGGCCCATCTGGGCTGCTGGACTGATTGAGAGGCTTGAGGCAGTGACCAGCCATCAGCCTTCACAGGGGTCCTCTGCCTGGTGACCACCTCTCATGGCTGTCTTCTGTTTTACACATTCAGCACTGTTGAGATTCAAGCCCTTTGCTTTGGTCCCAGCTGGGGACGGGTAGGTCCTCTGTGGGCCTATTGCAGGGCATCCTTGGGAGTGGGTGGCACAGCTTTGACGCATGGGGGATACAGGTCAGGGCCTAGGTGGCGGCCAAGGCTGTGGGTCAGCAGACGGCCCCCACAGGCAGGCCTGTTCGGCCCCTGCCCAAGCTCTTTCGCTTTTATAGTTGCAAGGTGCTGCCCCTGGAAACTGCACACCGACCTGCAGCCTGGACTTCTGCAAAGGGACAGGATTTCTTGTCATCTGCCTTGGACGGGCCAACTGCAGGGACTGGGCTTTTCCCACACCTGGCTGTCTCTGTCTGCAGGTCACCAGGACCCCCAAGCTCCACAGGCTTCAGGTGTACCTTGTGCCATTGGTGCAGTTGGCATCTGGCCAAGGACTCATGTCTTTTCTCCATACTTTTTCCCCTTTTGCCCTTGCTTGCATCTGGTCCTGGCTCCACCAGCGACTCACTGTGGGACTCTGAGCAAGTCACATTCTCTCTCCAGACTTAGCATCTTCATCTGTGAAACAGGGACAAGAGTAGCAGCTGATTCTTGAGGGGGTTGTAAGGGCTGGATGATGAGAACTGAGCCCAGAGCATCGTGCGGCCATTGTAAGAGATGCCGCGGACATCATCATTAACGGTGCCACTGCCACGGCCATCCAGAAGCCTCCAGAGGCTGAAGGATGAGCCTCTGGCCACAGATGAGGTTTCTGCTTGGCAGAGGTGGGGCTGGAGTCGCCTACTTTGGTGGTCTTACTGAGCAAAGAGCCCGGAGTGCAAAGGGTTTCCCATGCACCTGGGCCGTGGAGCCCTTGTGTGACGTGCAAACGGGAGGTGCCTGGCCCATGAGGCTGGGGGTGGATCAAGGCCTTTGGCAGCCTGTGCAGTGAGGGCTGAGTCTGGACCATCAGCCACCCCTCGTGCTGGAAGGCTCTAGGGCCTTGTTCTGCCCCTGGTGGAGCCAAGAGAGGGAGGAGCACTGGTGACCACAGGAGGGAGTGTCTCCAGCCCCAGACCTGACTTCTGGGCTCCCGTTTGTTAAGCCAAGTGGCAGCTGCCCGGCTGGGGCTGACCACCTCGGGGAGTAGCCAGGGCTCTGTTCCGGGATGCCTGGATGCTCCCTCTGCTCCTGTTGGCTCTGCGTCCGCGCCTGCCTCTGAGTTCCCCTGCCGACGGCCCTTCTCCTTCTGGCTGGTGGCTCTCCTCCCGAGGAGCGGTGGCCACTTGTCTGGCCCCTCAGCGGCAGCTCTGCTCATGCTGGAGCCGAGGCCACCTCCCAAGGGAGGCTGGCGCGGAGCTGCTGGACTCCTGCCTCCCATCCGTCCTGCCCATTTGTGTGAGGCCCTTCTCGCCCCAGCGTGGCCTTCTGCCCACTGGCCGGGGAAGCCTTTCTGCCGGCTCTTGCTGGCGCCTGGCATTTGCACGCCCTGCACTCCAGGCCTCCGGCCCCTGCCCATGCTCAGGAGTGGCCTTGCGCCCGCCCCCAGGGTCCTCCTGACAGGCTGGAGCAGTGCCCTCTGTAGGCCTGAGGGGCGCCATGGGGGGCGGGGCGTTGCCCCCACTGATCTTTCTCTGCATCTCCCGCCTTGAGGGGTCTGGAGGGCGCCGGCAGCCCCTGCTCCCCCTTCTCCCTGCGCCCGCTCCGCCATCCCTCCATTGCTGTGTCCATCTGTGGCTTTCCCAGACGGCGCCGGGCTGGGCGCGCAGGGCCGAGCTCACCGCCGGTCTCCCCGCAGCAGGCAGCAGAACGCGGCCAAGGCGCGCTCGGTGTGGGAGCAGCGGGCCAGCCAGCTGCGGCTGCAGAGCCTGCGCTCCAGCTGCGAGGCGCTGTACAGCGAGATGGACCCCGAGGAGCGGCTGCGCTACGCCACCACGCGCCACCTGCGGCCCGACATGAAGACGCACCTGGACAGGCCGCTGGTGGTGGAGCCGGGCCGGGAGGGCGCGCGGGGTCCCCCGGGCAAAGCCCGGCCCGAGGGCGCAGAGGCCACCGACGGCGCGGAGCCCCCGCGCAGGCACCACCGGCACCGCGACAAGGACAAGGCCCCGGCCCCGGCGGGGGACCAGGACAGAGCGGACGCCCCGAGGACGGAGAGCGGGGAGCCCGGCGGCCGGGAGGAGCGGGCGCGGCCGCACCGCAGCCACAGCAAGGAGGCCGCGGGCCCGCCGGAGGCGCGGGGCGAGCGCGCCCGAGGCCCGGGCCCCGAGGGCGGCCGGCGCCACCACCGGCGCGGCTCCCCGGAAGAGGCGGGCGAGCGGGAGCCCCGGCGCCACCGCGCGCACCGGCACGCGTCCGACCAGGCCAGGGACGGCGCCGCGTCGGGGGCCAGGAGCGAGCGGCGGGCGCGGCACCGCGGCGGCCCCAGGGCGGGCCCCAGGGAGCCGGAGAGCGGGGAGGAACCGGCGCGGCGGCACCGCACGCGGCACAAGGCGCTGCCCGCGCACGAGGCTGCGGAGAAGGAGGCCGCGGAGAAGGAGGCCGAGGTGGCCGAAGCCGACAAGGAGAAGGAGCTCCGGAACCACCAGCCCAAGTGAGTCCGCGGTCAGAGGAGGGCCTGTGACTGCAGGGACCCCGGGGTCCGGCCCCTCACCTGCGAGTCAGGGGACGGGGCGTCGGCCGGGGTGATGCTGAGCCCCAGTGCCCTGGCTGGTGGGAGAGGGTCCGCAGGGCCCGGGCGGCAGCAGTCGTGCCTTGCAGGGCTGACTGTGACGTGCTGGAAGCTGCTTGGCAGGGAGTGTGGCTCAGCGTCAGCCTTGATTTGATGGCACCCGCGCCCAGGGGGAACGGAGGGCTGGGGGAATTGCTGAGACTGGTTTGGACACCCTGACTTCAGAACAAAGTGACCCAGCAAGAAGAGAAAATCGGGGAGTGCTGTGGAAGGAGAGGCAGGAGGGCCTGAGGGAGTCCGGGGAGATGTGGACCGGGAGGGGCCGGGCTGTGTGGCCAGCACAGACCCTCCCCCTCCAGCTGGCCCAGCTGCTCCTGGCAGGGCCTGACTCCGACCTGGGGTAAGAGCAGCGGGTGGAGGCTGGGACGGCAGTCTCCAGCTTGCAACTGGCCACAAACTAACTGGAGCTCTTGAAGCCGGAGTCTGCAGCTCAGGGTCGGCCCACCTGCCCCCCTGTTTTTATAAGCAGAGCTCTGTGCCCAGCCTTTGCCCTGGAGGGGCCCTGGGTGGAGTCACTTAGGGAAACATCTTGCTCCGGATTTCTTCACTCTACAAACAATTCTGTTCCACGTATATATTGTGATGCCAGCTATGCCTGGCTTTGTACCAGGGGCAGACAGATGTCAGCTCCATCCCTACCTTTTAGACTTAAAGACACAGAGGTGTGCAGAAGGTGATAAAAACTGTACGAAACGGCAGAGTAGCAGAGGAAGGTAGTCAGAAATGTGCTCGGTCTGGGTAGAGGTCTAAGGAGCTGGGTTTTGCAGACTGAATAGGAGTTTGGGGCTGTGCCAGACTCTGATGTGCATTCTTGGATGCAGGGAGCTGCACTGTGACCTGGAGGCCAGTGGGACGATGGGTGTGGGCCCTGTGCACACGCTGCCCAGCACCTGTCTCCAGAAGGTGGAGGAACAACCAGAGGACGCGGACAATCAGCGGAACGTCACTCGGATGGGCAGCCAACCCTCAGACCTGAGCACTGCTGTGCACATCCCGGTGACACTCACAGGCCCCCCTGGGGAGACCACGGTGGTACCCAGTGAGTATCTACCTGTGCAGGTCTCGCTACCCCCGTCCCTCCTGCTCCATGGCAGAACTTGGGGACCCAGAGTGCCTCTGTGAATTGTCCCCCAGCTGGAGAGAAAGTCCTTTACTGTCAGCGTTTGTCCCTTGGTTTCCCTTTGATTTCTTGTGCAGACCTGGCCCGGGGTGGTGACAGTCCTGCCTTGCGGGGCTGACCTGCAACGTGCTTGAAGCTGCAGCTGAGTGACTGAGATGAAGCTCCGCTCTCCTCCCCTCCAGAAATATTTGCAGGTTTCCAGCTAAGTGCCAGGCACTGTTTCAGAGTGCTGGGAACATGGTGGGGGCAGTCTCGTCGTGAAGGTAGACCACAAAACGGTAACAGTTCTTTGCAGTTGCACAAAAGCTGCTAAGGACTGTGGCCACAGCCTTGACCGGGGTGAGGAGGAGGAGGTTCTCTGGAACGGTCTTCACATGCGTTCACGTGCCCACAGGGCCCCTGCTCTGAAGTCCCTGCCAGGCCTGTGCCTGAGCCTTCTTCGTCCCTTTGCTCTCTCGCACGTTCGTTAGATCCCGAGTGAGCAGCTGCTCCGTGCCTGGCTGCCTGTGGGCACAGGGGGCACAGGTGGACAAGACGTCCCTTCTGTCTTCACGCCAGTCTAGTGGGGAGAGGCCTGCAGATGACGAATGCAGCCCCTCACACAGTGGGGCAGTGCACGGGCATTTCAGGAGCACCGCAGAGGAGCTGTCCCCTCTGAGTACAGAGAAAACATTCCAAGGGGGAGGAGAGAGGCCATAGAAACAGGGCTCACATGCATCCCAGGCGGAGGACTTAGGTCTCACGCGGACCAGGTAAACTCGGTCGGGTACCACCGTGTGCACGTACGTGTTGGCAGATGCATCCACACGGAGAACATGCGTGTGCCTGTTGTCTCTCGCCGGGGCCTGTGGACCAGCACACGCTCCCAGGTACAGCTGTGGAAGGCGGCAGGCTGCAGCTGCTGCGCCTCCCCTTCCTCTTTGCTTCCTTGGAAGACAGCTGTTCCTGGTCCCTTCTCCTGTTCACTTCCTGTGGGCACAAGGGAGTCTCTGCCTTCCCTGTCACCTCCTCTGATTGTGTCTGGATTAGCTCGAGGACCAGCCTAGGGCCCCCACCTGGCTTTTGTCCGTAGGAATCTAGATGTGGCCCCTCCCCACTCTCCGCCCTCCACCACTGCGGGCAACGCCTGGTCTTGCACTGTCGCCATAGTTGTGCCCTTTCCAGAATGTCACAGGGTTGGAATCAGATAGTGGGCAGCCTCTTCTGATGGGCTCCTTTCGCTTCCAATGTGCGTTTCAGTTTCCTCTGTGTCTTTCTGAGCTTGATAGCCCTTCTCCTCTGGCACCGAGTGGACATTCCATGGTCTGGATGTGCCACAGTTTGTTTACCATTCACCTGTGGAAGGACATCTTGGTTGCTTCCAATTTCCAGCAGTCGTGAATAAAGCTGCCATAAACATTCATGTTCGGGTTTATGTGTGGACATGAATTTTCAACTCGTTTGGGTAAATGCCTAAGAGCACGGTTTTGGATTGTATGGTAAGACCATATTTATCTTTATGAGAGACTGCCACACTGACTTCTGAAGGGACTGTACCGTTTTGCATTCCCAGCAAGGAATAAGAGTCCTGTTGCTCCAGTCCTTGCCAGCATTGGGTGTCAGTGTTGGGGTTTTAGCCGTTCTGATTAAGCTTGCAGGGGTATCTTGTTTAATTTGAAATTACCTGATGACATGTGTACATCTTTTGATATGCTCACCACCTGTGTGATCTTTTTCCGTGCGGTTCCTGTTCCGATCCTGTGCCCAGTTTTTATTTGGGTTGTTTATTTTCTAATTGTTGAGTTTTAAGAGTTATTTATATATTGTGGATACATGTCTTTTATCGCATGTGTGTTTTGCAAGGATTTTTTTCTCAGTTTGTGGCTTGGTTTTTCATTCTCTTAATGTCTGGTGTTTCTGATTATCACTGTTGTGTGTGGTGTTAATCTGGTCTCTGTTATTATTTCTGCTAGAAGCAGAAATCTAGGTATCAATTTTTATGTGATGATTATGTCTCCTGCTAATTTTCTGAAGCTTCCCATTGTTTGCTGGTTTTAGTGTTGATTCTCTTGTTTTCTGCAAGTTTTTATCAAAAATTCTGCAAATATAGTTGTAACTCTTCCTTTCTGAGTCTTAGGCCTCATTGTCTTTTTCCTGGTCTGACTTCACTGGCTGATGCTCTGTCGGTAACCATGGAGCTAGTGGGTACACTCACGCTGTTTCTGCCTACACCAGTAAGAGTCTGGCTTTGGGCCTGCGGGGTGTGTATATGTGTGTAAAATTATGTTATTGCATTCATTAACTCCTGTTTCAGTCGGTGTTTTTATCCAGACTAGATGTTGAGTTTTGTTGAAGACCTTTTTAGCATCCATAGAGGTCATATATTTTTTCTCCTAAAATACAGAGGTTTATAGTAATGAATTTCCTGATATGAAGTTATCTTTGCAATCTTAGAATAAACCCAGTTGATGATCATATTTATTTTTTAATGTGCTGTTGGATTCTGTTTAATATTTTACTCAGGATTTTGGGGTTGATGTTTTTAAGTGTGATGTGTTCTGTAACTTTCTTATATTATGTTCGAGCATCATAAGGTTTAGAAATCGATGCCATATAGTTACCTCTTGCTATCTTCACTGCTCCATTCCTGAAAATCAAATGTTCTGAACAGAAATCCTATCTCCCATATTCTCAGTGATAAAAAATTATTGTGTATCACATGTCAACTAAACATCCCCAACCTAAAATATAATCACAGACTGTTAAACAGCAAAAAGTAACAAACTATCGTCTTAGGACATAAAATGTTTAGCATATTTTTCCTAATCCCTAGTTAAAACAGCTGTTAATAAGCGGTTGCTTGGGCACCTCCTTCATTGAAACTTGTGCTTTTCAGAAATATCCACACGTGATCCGATAACCGGCCAACTGAATTTGGAATCCTCAGAGTTTTCCCGCACATTGTTTTGTTAAAAACATTATATTGAGTTTTGAAGATGTATGTTTTTCCTACATAAACATTAGCCGGAAAATTCAGCATTGTAATGAGATTTATATATGTCATGAGAGATACGTATGTTTTCCCGACGTGCGGGCATCATAAAACCTGGGGGCCCTCCGTCTGCTGGGAGGTTTTGCCTGAGGAGATGTCTGTGGGTTGTGTGTATTGTTATTGGCTCATAAGAAGAGTTAGAATGTTTTCTTCCTGCCCTGCGGTAGTTCCAGTGGAACTTTCTGGTCTTTAGATGTTTGGTAGAATTCCCTCGTGAAACCACTGATGTTTGTCTTCTTTTGTAGGGTAGCTCTTTGATAATTTCTTTATTTTTGTGTGAATCTTGTTCTGTTTAAACATCATTGTCTCCTGAGATGAGTTTGGTAAATTACATTTTTCTTAGAAATTGTGGGTTTGATCTAGGTTTTCCAATATATTGACATAGAAGCATTAATGGCTTAAGTATTTTTTAAAATTTCCCTCTGTTTCAGTGTTATCGCTGTGTCATTTTTTGTCCCGCATATTTTTGTGTTTTCCCTTGTTTTTTAAATTAACTAGTGGTTTACATATTCTTTGAATTTTCATAAAAAGAAAAGCAGCGTTTTTAGTTATTAGTTCTACTATGGTCTTGTTTTCAAAATCATAACTTTCCTTTATTTATTATTATGTCCCTCCTGCTTTCTTTTGTTTTACTTTGTTGTTCCTTTTCTAGCTTCTTGAGTTGCATATTTTATTTATTCTTTAGTTTTATTATATGATTATTTGAGGCTATGAATTTTCCTCTGATTACTAACTTAATTGTATCCTATAGATTCTGATATTTGGTATCTTCACTTTCATCAAATTTTAAAAGCAAGAAGTGTAGAAAGTAATTTGGCACATATGTGCTCTAGGTACGTGTGTAGATTCTTTGAGATTTTGTATGTAGATAATCAGGTAATCTGCAAATGAGCAGTTTTAGTTTTTCTTTCTTGGTACATATGCGTTTCGTTTCCGTCTCTGCCCTGTTGCCCTGACTTCCGGTTCTGTGTCCAGCAGCTGCGGTAAGAACGGACGTCTTTCCTGGAGGGAGCGTTCGGTCTTCGTCGTGTGGTACGATGTTAGCTGTGAGTTTTTTCGGTTTTGTTTTTGTGGATGTTCTTTATCACCTTGAGGAAGTTCCTCTTTATTCCTGATTTTCTGAGTTTTTATCATGAATGGATGTTGAATTTTCTCAAGTGATTTCCTACATTTGATATGATCATAGTTTTTTTTTCTGTTAATATGGTAGTTTACATTGATTGATTTTCAAATATGAAACCAGCCTGAACCCTGGGATGATCCCTGCTGGTTACGGTGTGTAATTTTTCCTATGTATTGCTGAATTCTGTTTGCTGATATTTTGTTAAGGAGTTTTGCCTCTGTATTTATGGGGGATATTTGTAATTTTCCTTTTTGTGCTCTCTTTGTCTGGTTTTGGTATCAGAGTAATACTGGATTTATAAAAGGTTTTGAATTGTCTTTGTCCGCTTTTGGCATCAGAGCAATATTGGATTCATAAAATGTTCTAAATTGAATAGAATTATTCCTTCCATTTTTTGGAGGAGATGCTGTTGAACTGATATCAATTCTTCTTTAAATGTTTGGTAGAATTTGCCAATGAAACATTTCTTTTTTGGAACTGTTAAATTACAAATTCAGTTTCCTTAATAGGAATTCCTAAAACTTACAGGGCTGTGTTATCTATTTCATATTGGGTGAGTTGTGATAGTTTGTGCTTTTTGAGAGACTGGTACATTTGATTTGTCTAATTTGTGTGTGTACAGTTGTTTGTAATATTTCCTCATTATCCTTTTGATGTCTGCGTGATCTGTAGTGACAGCCCCTGACTCATTTGTGATCCTGGTTAACTTGTCCTCTCTCTTTTTTCCTTGTCAGACTTGCCAGAAGTTTGTTAATTTTATTGATCTTTTCAAAGAACCAGGTTCTTGTTGCATTGATTTTTCTCTATTGCTTTTCTGGTTTTCTGTTTCTTTTGATTTCTGCTCTTTATTATTTTCTTCTTTCTGTTTGCTTTGGGCTTATTTGGTCTTTTTTTGTTTCTTCGGTGGGAGCTTAGGTTACTGATTTGAGTCTTTTCTTCTTTCTACTGTAAACATTTAGTTCTGTAAATCTCTCTCTTGGCGTTACTTCAGCTGCGTCCCACAGGTTTTCTTATTATATGTTTTCACTTTTGTTCAGTCCCATCTAAAAAACTTCCCTTGAGACTTCCTTTTTTGAGTCATGGATTATTTAGAAGCATGTTATTTAGTTTCTAAGCACTTGGAGATTTTCCTGTTACCTTTCTGTTATTGACTTCCAGTTTGATTATTACTTTGTGGTCAGCGAACACATTCTGTATTATTTTATTTCTTTTAAGTCTGTTAAGGTTTGTTGCATGGCCCGGATATGGCGTTTCTTGACATATACTCTGTGGGCGTTTGAAAAGAGCATGCGTTGGCCGTTGGACGTGGTGTTCTGTAGGTATCAATTGGATCCTGTCGGTCAATGGTGTTATCGAGTGTTTCTGTGTAGGTCTGTCGATTGTTGAGAAAGAGGCGTTCAGGTCTCCAACTACAAATGCAGCTTTATCTATTACTCCGTTCAATACTGTAAGTTTCTGTTTCATGTATTTATGGTTCTATTGGGTGCCTGCACATTTAGGATTTCCGTGTCTTCTTGGTGGATTGGCTCTTTTATGGTTGTGTAATGTCCTTCCTTGTGCCTGGTAATTTCCTTTGATCTGAAGTCTACTTTATCTCATATAAATGTTCTTTCAATTAGTATTTGCATGGTGTATCTTTTTTTACCCTATTACTTTCAACATAGCTATGCAATTATATTTGAAGTGAGTTTCTTATAGATAGCGTATAGTTGGGTCATGCTTTTAATCCACTCTGTCAATTCTGTCTTTTATTTCATATATTTAGATCATTTGTTTATTATTTATTTGTTTGTTTGTTTATTTATTCATTTTAGCAATGAAGGTTCACTGTGTTACCCAGGGTGGCATGCAGTGGTGTGATCACAGCTCAGTGCAACCTCAGACTTCCAGGCTGAGGCCATCCTCCCACCTCAGCACCTGAAGAGCTGGGACTACAGGTGTGCACCACCACGCCCAGCTAATATTTTTCCTTTTTTTTTTTTCCTCTTCTTTTTTAGAGATGGGGTCTTGCTATATATTGCCCAGGCTTGTTGGCCTCCCAAGTAGCTAAGACTATAGGCACAAGCCACCACGCCCAGCTATCATTTACATTTAATGTAATTATTAATACATTAGAGCTTAAATTTGTTATTTTATTTTTTGTTTTCTATGTTTTTCATTTCTCTGGTTTCTTTTACTTCTCTTCCTATGGATTATGTGAACATATCTTAGAATTGCATTTTGATTTATCTGTAGTATTATTGAGTGTATCTCTCTTACAGGTTTTTAGTTGTTTCCCTAGGTATTACATCATATTAATATATGCATAATTTACCCCTGTGTAATGGTGTTGCCATTTAACCGGTTCCAATGAAGTATAGAAATTTTACCTATCTTTACATCTCTTTTCCTCCCCCATTTATAATTATCTTAAGTTTTTCCTCTACATAGTTTGAGAACCACATCCAGAGTGTGTTACAATTTTTGCTTCAAGTGTCAAATGTAATTTAGAAAACTCAAGAGGAGAAGAAAAGTGTGTTGTATTTACTCATATTTTTACTCCTGTTATTCTTTCTTCGTTTCTGATATTCTAACATTTCTTCTTTCATAACTCACTTTCTGTTTGGAGGACTTTTCTTTAGACATTCTTTTAGGATAGGTCTGCAGGTGACAGATTTTCCTAGTTTTCCTTCATCTGAGAATATCTTGATTTTCCCTTCATTCCTGAAGGATATTTTCACTGGGTATAGAATTTCGGGTTGACAGTTCTTTTTTTTTCAGCACTTGAAAAAACGTGTGCCTCTCCTTCTGACCTCCATGGTTTCTGATGAGAAATCCACTGTCATTCGAATTGTTTTCTTCCTATAGGTAAGATGTTGTTTCTCTCTTGCTGCTTTCAAGATTTTTTTGTCTCTATATTTCAGAATTTTGATTATGATGTGTTTTGGCGTGAGTTTCTTTAAATTTATCCTGTTTGGGGCTCACTCAGCTTCTTGAGTCTGTAGGTTTATGTCTTTTGCCAAATTTGGAAAGTTTTCATCCTTTATTTCTTTGAATCCTTCTTTGGCTTTTTCCCTCTTTTTTTTTCCAAGACTCCGATGAAGTGAATGTTAGATCTTTGTTATAGAAAAGATGAACATAGGCCCCTGAGCTCTATTCACTTTTTTCAGTCTGTTTTCTCTGTGTCGTTCATACTGGCTGTTTTCTGTTATTCTGTCTTCCAGTTCACCGATTCTTTCCTCTGTGCCTCCATTCTGCTGTTGAGCCCATCTGTTGAGTTTTTAATTTCAGTTACTTTTCATTTCAAAAGTTTCCATTTGGTTTTTTATATCTTATATTTCTTTGCTGAGATTTTCTGTTTTTCATTTGTTTCAAGTGTATTTTTAATTATCTATGATGGGAGCTTTAAAAATCTTTTTCAAATAGTTCTAACATTTGTATCATCTTGGTGTCTGTTGATCATCTTTCCTCATTTAAGTTGAGATTTTCCTGGTTCTTGGTGTGATGAGTGATTTTTGACTGAAACCTAGACACTTTGGTGTTATGTTATAAGCCAGCGAGTCCTATCTAAATTCCGTTTCAGCTGGTCTGCTGTGCGACCACTCGGCAGGGGCGGGGTGGGAGTTGCCCCATTGCTGGCAGTTGGGGGTGGAAGTGCAGCTTCTTCATTGGCCCCCCTTGACACCCGGTGGGAGGGGCTCTTCATCACTGCTGGGGCCGGGGGAGTTCTGGCTCCCCACTGGGACGCACTCAGGTCAGCCTGACTGGGAGAGGTGGGAGTGCCTTGTTTCTGTCCCCACGTGGCTGCCACCGGCACAGTGGGGTTGACCACACTGCCTCCAGGCAGTGGGAAGAGTCCTGGCTTTGCCCGGGGCTCACTCTCCTGAGCAGGGGAAGAGGATGTGTGTCACTGCTGAGTGACACTTGCGGTCTGAGCTCCCCGTGTGGTCTTCACTGGCGTCGTGTGGGTTGGGTCTTGTTAGCACAGGGCAGGGATGAGGGTCCCTGCTCCCCGCTCGGCTTTCCCTGAGCCCACCCAGCAGGGGCCGTGGGCTGCCTCCCTACCAGTGTTGCGGGTGGAAGTCGGGTCCCCACTCGGTCTCAGCGGGTGGGGTTGAGGGTGGGGCGACAGTTTTCCCGTGGAGTTCGGCTGCAGTGTAGCGACTGTCCTGCTAGGCTTCCCCTGTCCTAGCCCTCCGCTAGGGAGAGCTCAGTTGGTTAGCGCTTTTGCAGAGACGTGCCTGTTGGCATCTCTGGGTCGCTGGCTCCTCTAGCGCCGAGTCTGGGATGTGCGGGGCATAAAGGAAACAAAGAAGAGAACAGCTTCGTGTCCCCCTCAGGTCCAAGGCCCCCAGCCGGTCTCCTGCCCTCTTTCCGCCCTGCAGAATCGCCCGTATCTGCCTTACGCGATGTCCGAGGGTCTCACGTGCAGTGGCCCGCCCTCTGCCTCCCCAGGTCTCAGCTGCCCCAGGTCTGCTGTGGGCCGAAAATATTCCGCCACATCTTGTGTTCCGGGGCCGTCATTAAGTAAAACAGGGCCACGCGAGCCCAAGCGCTGCGATCCCAGCACAGTCGGCCTGGAAACCGCGGGGCGGTGGCGAGTGGCTCTGCGAGCAGGGCGGCGTGAGCTTCCGCCACACCGCTTAGAACAGCAGGCGGTTTAAACTTGTCATTGTTTATTTCTGGACTTTTCCATTTGTCATTCACCTCACTCTGTCCCATCATGGGGGCACTTTGTCACCTCCCCTCGTCACAGGAAGGAGGATGAACACAGCACAGTAAGATATTTTGACAGAGAGACCAATTCACATAATTTTTATTACAGGATGTTATTATAATTGTTCTAATTTATTATTAATCCTTGTTGTTAACCCTTATTGTGCCTAATTTATAAGTTAAAGCTTATCGTAGGTATGTACTTACAGGAAAAAGCAGTGTTTTCAGGGTTCAGCACTACACAAGGCTGTAGTCATCCCTGGGGTCTCGGCATGTGCTCTCCAAGGGGCGGCCTGTGTCTGTTGTGCTCAGTGCGACGGACGGGGAAGTACTTCTGTTCCGTCTTTCTGGAAGCTGAGGCCTTGAGTTGATTTTGTGTGTAGTGTGAGATCAGGGTCGAGTCTTTCCCCCGCCGGTGACCAGTTGCGCCATTACCGTCGTTGAAGACTATCCTTTTCCCGTTGAATCACTTTGGCACTTCTGTCAAAAATCAATTGATAGGTGTTATTTTATTTCAGGAAAAATTTCTGGAATTATTGTTTTAATTGTGAGTTCTGTTACGTTGTATTATTTTTATATTTTAGACAGACATTGCCATTACCCAGATGTTGGATCTACGTTTCCTGTCTTCTGTATGACTCTCTTTCTGACCCTTTTGAAAACTCGTTGCACGTTTTTTCCCTTGGCTCATTTCACGCCTCTCTTCTATTTCCGTCGATGCACTTTCAGTTGCGTGTGTTCTCCCTGGGACTCCTGGTCATTTCTGAGATGACCTTGTCTTTTCTTGATTTCTCTCCCACACTCACCTCACATCTCCTAGTTGTCTGTCCGTTTTGTTTTGAGCTTTTGAATTTGATTTGCAGCAGTCTTTCCTATTAGCAGCTTATTATGTTTAATTATGTTTAATTCATGTTGAAAAGTTGTGTTGGTTTTCCTCTGCTTTGCAGGTTTTATTTCATGGAGTATTTGTTATCACTTGAAACGTTTTCATCCTTACTTTCCATTTTCTTCTTACGAAGCTTTTTCAGATGATGCTGAAGTATGTTAAATTTTCCTGGACCAGTAATTACATGTGATTTTGGAGGGGAGGGTAACTTACTTGCTTTCTAGTTCCAGAATACACTCTTTTTTTTTTTTGAGACAGAGTCTTACTCTGTTGCCCGTACAGTGCCGTGGCATCATCAGAGCTCACTGCAGCCTCCAACTCCTGGCTCAAGCGACCCTCCTACCTCAGCCTCCTGAGACCATAGATGCATGCCACAATGGGTGGCTTTTTTTTTTTTTCATTTTTTATAGAGACGGGGTTGTTCTATTTTGCTCAGGCTGGTCTTGAACTCCTGTCCTCAAACGACCCTCCTGCCTCAGCCTCCTGAGTAGCTGAGACCATAGATGCATGCCACAATGGCTGGCTTTTTTTTTTTTTTTCCATTTTTTGTAGAGACGGGGTCATTCTATTTTGCTCAGGCTGGTCTTGAACTCCTGGCCTGAAGCGATGCTCCCGCCTCAGCCTCCCAGAGTGCTGAGATTACAGGTGTAAGCTCCTGTGCCCTGCCAAGAGTACCCTCTTCTTTTAGTGAGTGAAATCTGGTTTCTCTGTCTGGATTGTGGGGAGAGCTTTGCCTAGCTCCGACTGTTTGATAGGGCCATACCTCTGTAGGGCTCTTGGCCTCAGCCATCTGCGTCTTGGCACCACACCACCAAATGCCCCCTGCCTCTCTTTCCTGCAGAAACATGTCACTTGGTCCCAGGTGTGGCCCAAGTCCCCGCTCCAGTGCCGCACTCCACCAGCTCTCAGACCAGCTCTCAGCCTTTCCGACTTCGGGTGGGGCCCTCCCTTCTGGGGCGAACACCAGTCGCTGTCCATGCTCTGCCGGCACTGGGATCCTGCTGCACTTTACTCTGCTCCACACAATCCCTGCCTGACTCTGGGGTCTCAGGTGTTATTTCCACTCTTACGTATGTGAACTAAAATAAAATTTTAAGGCTCACCCCCCACTGGCGGACTAAATGGACCCCCTCGAGGCCAAAGGAATATCCTGAAACTAAATTGCCTGCCAGGAGGAAGGAGGTCAGACATGCCTTATCATGCCCCCCTCCTTTCTTGGGGACATCCTTTGTAACCCATTAATAGTCCGAAGAGTATGCAAGACACACCTGCAGGTCCTCAATTTACGCAACGAATCTATGTCCAGTGGCTTATCTCTGATAAAGAGCTCCTTATGTTAAAACATTCCAAGCCTTTAGACAAAGCTTCCTGTCTTTAACCAATTACAGGCCAAAGAATCTTTTAACCCACCTATAACCTGTAAGCCCCCGCTTCGAGATGGCCCACCTTTCCGGGCCAAACCAATGTATGCCTCCCACGTATTGATTTATGACTTCACCTGTAACCCCTGTCTCCCTGAAATGTATAAAACCAAACCGTAACCCAGCCACAGCCGGTCCACTGCTCAGGGCCTCTGGGGCGTGGCTCCGGGTCACGGGCCTCAAATTTGGCTCAGAGTAAATCTCTTTAAAATTATCTTACAGAGTTTGGCTTTTTCCCCGTTGACAAGTGTAAGCTCAAGTGTGTAGTTTGCTCGTCTCCCACATGCTGCAGGGTGGACGGGGCAGCTGTGTCACCTGCCCACGCAGTTCGTGGGGACTTGAGTGTAGGTGACCAAACCAGCCTTGCATTGTTACCTGCTCGTGGCTGCCGGACTTGTGGGCGTGGCCACGTTTGCGTTTCTGACCCTTCTCTCCTTTCCTCCTCCCCTGGAAAACCCTTTTCCCCTAAAGGTCTGTCAAGTTAAATGGTTTATCAACGTCTCAATCTTTTTCTTGATCTTCTCGGCTGTGTCTTTGTTTTCTGTTTCAGCAATTCTTGCTCTTCTTTATTATTTACTTTCTTCTGCTTACTTTATCTGAATTGTAATATTGTTTCTCCAGTTTATTATTTGGATACGTAGCTCGTGACGGTTGAGCTTTCCTACTTTGCTGGTTGTTTAAAGCTTTAAGTTTCACTCTAAGAATTATTTTAATTGTATATTACAAGCTTTGAAATACTGGTTTCTTGTTTTAAGTCTTCTTCCAAGTGTGATTATGATTTCTTATTTGAGTCGTGTGTTATTCGTAAGTGTGGTTTTGAATTTCTAATTGACAGGTTTCTGTGTTTTTTGCCCCATTTTTGCTGTTGATTTCACTGTTCTTTCTCATGTTTTATCACTCCCTGTATTTTGGATCATCCATTTGGGTTTCTTTCTTTTTTTTTCCTTCAGTTTGAAGAACATCCTTCCTAATTCTTTTAGCGAGGTTCACTGGTGGTAGGTCCTCTCAGTTCGCCTGCATGGTCTTTATTTTGCCATTGTTTGTGAAAAGTAGTTTTGCTTCGCATGGAATTCTAGCTTGTTATTTTCTCTCAGCATATTGAGACGACTTGGCTGTCTTCTGTTGTTTCCTTTGAGAAGCCGTCATTAGTCTAAATTGTGGGTCCATTGTCCGGCTCTGTCTTCTTCCTGTGGCTGCTTCAGTAAAATCCTTTTCATTATGGAAATGCCGGGGGCGGCAGAGATAAGGGCAGTGCTCTCCTGCCCTCCACAGCTGCCCACGTTTTCACAATCTTGTTCACATACAGGGTTTTGTTTTTTTTTTGAGACAGAGACTCGCTCTGTTGCCCCAGGCTGGAGTGCTGTGGCGTCATTATAGCTCATTGCAACCTCAAACTCCTGGGCTCAAGCGATCCTCCCGCCTCAGCCTCCAGAGTAGCTGGGGCTACAGGTGTGCACCAGGGCGCCCAGCTAATTTTTCAGCTTTTCGTAGAGATGGGGTCTTGCTCTTGCTCAGGCTGGTCTGGAACTCCTGGGCTCAAGCGATCCCTCCTGCCTCGGCCTCGCAGTGCCAGGATTACAGACGTGAGCTACTGCGCCCAGCCTGCTCACATTCTTCTTGCCTTCTTGTGTATCATTTTAGCTGTAAATATGCCAGTAAGCATCTCTAATGATTAAGAATTTAACATGGTCACAGTAGCATTATTGTACTTAGCAGTGTTGGTCATGGTTCCTTAGTACTATCCAACACCTTTTCCCAGTTCAGATTTTACCAGTTACCTCAAAAGTAATGTTTTACAGATGGTTTCTTTGAATCCGGATCCAGACAGGGTTTACTCATTTGACTTTGCTTAATCCGAATAAGTCTCTTTTATGCTATGATGGTTTCTCCTTTCTTCATGCCAGTTATATGTTGAAGAAAACATATCATTTGTCCTATAGAAGTTCCCACATTCTTGCCTTGGTTGATTGCATCATGGTGTCATTCAGTAAATTCCTCTCTCCTCACTGTGTCCTGTTCCTGGTAGTCAGATCTGGAACAAGGCTTCTGAGCCTTGGCCCTGTTGAGAGTCTGCTGTTGGCAATCGTCCTGTGCGTTTTAGGGTGTGTTGCAGCATCGCTGGCTCCACCCACTAGATGCCAGTAGCACCTCCAGTTGTGACAGCCAAAAAGATGTCCCTAGACGTGGCCCAGATCACCCGTTTGTGAACCACAGATCTAGGGACGTGGTTAGAAAGAGTCAAGTCCGTTTCTCGTGGAAGCCTCGTGGGTGGGGCGTGCACTCGCTGTTGCGTCTGCGCCGGGACCTGCCTGGGCCGCGCTGAGGTGGGTCAGGGAGCTCGGCCTGCCATGCCCGCCGTGCCGCCCCTCGGCTTTCTGGTTCCGGTGGCGGGTGGTTGCCACGCGGATCTGCAATATCAGCGAGGCTCACAAAATGGTGAATTTATGATTCCATCATCCTTTCTGTGTTTATTATTTTGACTTTTCAGTAAGAAAGGTCTTACCTCGTCATCTGTTCGGTTGCCCCGAAGAAGTGCAGTTTGTATTTGTATAAGCAAGGTGTTTGCTTAATTCTGTCCCTTTATTGTGAGTTTTCAAAATGATGAATCGGTGCCCTGGCAACTCCAAATATGGCTAGTGAGAGATTAAGGGGATTGTTATTGTGAAATTAAGGATTGAATGTGTGTGCCGTGTTTCAGTCCTTTGAAGCCACCATTGCTTTGATGCTTAAATTGTCCCGTCTTGGCCAGTGGGAGCCCCTCAGAGTTGGCTTCTTGTCCTCCTCACGTGCCCGTGGCGGTGTCTGGCAGCCTTCTGGTTTTCGTCTGTGACAACGTGTCTCAGGATCATTCTGGACATTTCCTGCCCCAGACCAGGAATCGGCCGCTTCTCCAGGAAGACCTGTGTACTGGACACTGCCCTGAGTCCCGTAGATGTCCCCGTCCTTGCTCCAGGGTCCCTTTGCTCCCGAGGCTGCACCTGCAGCTTGTCCCTGGAGGGCGCCCTTGGACGGCTGGGAGTTCACACCCCCAGCGTGGCCGTTGGCCGGTGAACGGGAGGGGCGGGCGGGCGTGTGAGAGCCCAGCTGTGGGCTGCAGGTCAGGATGGCCTTGAGGTTTAGCTGACAGCCCGAGTGCCCCCTGGGAGCCAGACCGTGGGAGCCAGCGCGGCCTCTGTAGGCCTTCACTGACCTTGCACGCCTGCCAGGCTTCTTCACGTCCGGGTCCCGTTCTTCGCATTCCCTTGCGGGTTCTTCTGGGAGCACACCCTTCATCAGCCCCATCTCACAGCCTGCTTCTGCAGATACTGTGGTTTCTTTGGTAAGAGATAGTGTTTGGAGACTAGATCTGTGATCATTGCTACTGAGTTTTTTTTATTGCTTTCAGACTTTTTGGTGGAATTTTCTTTTCTTCTTTGAAATGGAGTCTCACGCTGTTGCCCAGGCTGGAATGCAGTGATGTCATCACAGCTCAGCGCAGCCTCAAACTCCTGGGCTCAAGTGATCCTAGTGCCTCAGTCTCGAGAGTAGCTGGGACTACAGGCGAGCACCACCGTGCCTGACTAATTTTTTAATATTTTGTAGAGACAGGGTCTTGCTATGTTGCCCAGGCAGATCTCAAACTCCTGGCCTCATATGATCCTCCTGCCTCAGCCTCCTAAAGTGCTGGGATTATAGGCAGGAGCCACTGTGCCTGGCTGAATTGTTTTTTTTTTTTTTTTTTTAAGAGAAAAGTGTGTCATGAATTTGGCAGCATTTGTAATTCAAATTGAAAATTATAGGATTTTTACTTCACTTCCTTTATATTTATGTTCTTTTTCTTTTATCCCGAAAATTTTGACTTTTTGTCTTTTTACTTCACTTATTCTTTTTTTAAATGATATTATTTTTAAAAATTCTATTTTTTCATTATTTGCTCCTGTATATAAATATTGCTTGTATATAAATACAAGGAATTTTCATCTGACAATTTTGTGTTGAGAGTTGCCAGACAAACCTTTTGTTATTCTGAATAATTTTTCTATGGATTATTTTGTTTTTTAGGTGGACACAGTTGTACCATCTGTGGAATATCATTTTTGACCCATGAATTCTTTAAAATCTTTTTCAATTTCAAAATGTAAAATTTTAATTTAAATTAATCTTTTTCTCCCAAACTGCTGCCTTAATTTCTAACTCAATTGAACTGTGGTTAGAGAACATACTTGGTGTAGTAGTTTACTTTGAGATTTATTTACGGTTGCTTTACGGCTTAGCTTATGGTCAGCTTTGTTCATGGTCAGCCTTTGTAAATGTTCTGTCTTTGCCTAGGAGGAATATGTTTTCTCTAAATATAAAAAGCACTGAGTTTTTCATATTTGCATGCTAAATCAAGTTTGCTACTCGTGTTGCTTAAATATTCTATATATTTACTAAAATTTTGCCTGATTGACCTACCAATAATTAAGAGAGATTTGTTGAAATCTTTCTCTCTCTGTAGATCCATGAGCTCTATTGCTTTATATATTTATTTATGTATCGAATGCAGTTATTCTGAATAGTTCGAAATGTGCAGCACAGTATAAAAATGATCTAACAGATTACTAAGCTACTGTTATATACGTTTCTAAAATAGTAACTGTGCTTCTGAATTTCCTTTGTAGGGGCTTATTTCTTCCTTTTTAAAAAAAACTTTCTATTAAAATATGTAAGCAGTTATCCTCTTTAATTCTAATAATGAGTTTTGTCTCAGTGTGAATATAGATCCCTGAGCTTTTTTATTTTTAAATGAGCATCTGACAGATACATCTTTTTTCATCTTTTGACTTTCAGCCTTTACGTGGCTTTATATTTTAGGGTTGTCTCTTGGAAACTACATATTTTGTAACTGTATATTATAAAATCTGGCTGAATCTCTGTCACTTAATTACAAAGTTTATTGTGACCATTAATTTACTTGGACTTGCTTCATCCATCTTAGAGTATGACATTTGTTCCATTTTTATGCTTCTTTGCCTTTTTAACGTTACTTGATTTTGATTGTTTGCTTACATATCACATTTTTCCTTCTCCTGGTTTAAAAACTATAGATTCTCTTTCTGTACTTTTAGTGGTTACCCTGGCAGTTTTACCTTGCATGCACAACAAAGACCTATAGTAGTTTTATTTTTTAACTTCCCTTTTAACAGTTCTAAGAGCTTAGAATAGTAGCTTCCGTCACATTTCTCTCAGCTGCTTTGTTACTGTTTTCTACCATTTTAGCCCTTTTTAAGAAATCCCACAGAGTAGATATCTATTGTTTTGACTTCATAGAGCCTATATTTATTTGGATTTACCGATTTATTGGCTTACTAGTTTTTTGGCTAACCTTTCAGTCCTGCATCTCAAACCTTCCTTTATGATTTTCCTTCCTCCTGAAGTACAGACAGTCCCGCATCACACGACAGCGTCCCGGTGACGCGTGCACTGGAAACCGCAGAGCTGCAGGCAGAGCGGAGTTGGGCCACGTGCTCACACTGACACACAGAATGGGCCTGACAGAGGATGGCGAGTCCAGTCTGTGCTGCAGCCGCACCAGCACCCAACCCCTCGCTCCTCGGCGGCCTCAGCCCTGAGGCTCAGCCGCGCTTTCCCCGGAGACGAGGCTGCTGGGAGGACCAGCCTCGGCCTGTGCTCGTGCAGCCGTGACTTGAGGGGATTCTTGAGTCCGAACTGGTTCTTTTTTCCCGTTGGCTTCACTGTTTTTGTGGAAGAGGTGTGGTTTTAGATGATAAATATTTCTTACTTTAGAAGTAACACATGGTTTTCCAAAACCTTTGAGCCGCTCCTGGAACTCGGACAGCAATGCTGAAGTGTCCTCCTTGCGGCCTTCCCGTGGCTGCACGTCTAGAACCCGGTGCCCGTTCGCGGCTCTCTCCACCTCTGTGGGGCCAGAGCTGAGACCACCGTCACCCCACAGAGCCAGCTTCTTACCCTCTCATCTCCCCCCACTCATGGGCACGGATAATTCCAGCTGGTGCCGGATCCTGGCCACAGCTGCAGCCAGGCTCAGCCTACCCTGAATCCCTGATTGAATTAAAGTGATAAATTCTTCTTCCTATCTGCCCGTTAGAGAAAAGGGGAACCCTCAGTGGCGGAAGACATTATCTGGGGTATTTCTGTTTCATTTATGCATAATGTCCAGCATGCAATGAAAAATTATTAGACATGCAAAGAGGCAGGACAAAAAAAGAGTAGTAAAAAAAAAAACAAAAAACAAACTAACTTACCATCTGAAAGCCATTCCGAGATTACAGACAGAGCTGACATTCTGGTGTTATTTCTCCCCCTGTATGAATGTTATTTTCATGTTGAGCTCATCTGGGGTATATGAGTATGTAGCCTACCTTTTTTTTTTTTTTAACTTATCACGTCATAAGCCTCTTCTTACATCTCTGAAGTCATTTAAAATTAATATAATTTAATTTATCAATGTATTTATAGAAATGGGGGTCTCACTGTGTTGCCCAGGCTGGACTCGAACTCCTGGGCTCAAGCGATCCTCCCACTTCAGCTTCCTGAGTAGCCGGGACCACAGGCCTGAGCATTTTTAACATCCATTGTATGATGCCTCGTATAAATATTGCATATTTTACTTAATCTGTGGTTGTGTGTTTTATAATTTTTGTCACTGTTAAAGAACTTACAACAAAGACTTTTATGAGTACAGATTGTTGTGGGTATGCTTGATTTCCTTAGCAGATAATATCTTATAAATTAGTATTTTTTAGGGCTTTAAGTGAGTACTTGCAAGTCGATTTCTCAGAAGATTATATAATCTGTGTTTTCAGCAGGGAAACTTGATGGTGACCATTTCTAAGTGGTTACTGTACCACGGCCGGCCGCGCTGGTGGGTGGGGCAGCTTATCAGCGCTCTGAGCTCGCGGCCACGGCCTTGATGGTGCAGATGTGCCGCTGTGGCATCAGCTGTTTCTGTGTTCGCCTCGAGGCTCTTTTCTCGGGCCGCCATTGTCTGCAGGACTTCAGGGTGGGGGCCAAACGGGGCCTGGAGCCCTGGTCTCCGCAGCAGGCTGAGCCGACGAGCACGTTTTTGTTGCTCTTTACATCCTCTTTGCTCTTGTGTTTCTTCAAAGAAGTAAAGATGAGATGCAGCGGCGGGAGGGGTTCAAGTCACCTCACTGTCTTCCTGGTGTCCCCGAGGTCTGGGGGACTGTCACCCACAAGACCTGAAATATACATTAGCGTAGTTCAAGATGAAGAATTGTCGTGAGAAAAACACCTAAACCACATCAGGCTGTGGCCATCTCAGTCCTGGGGAGTCCGATCTGTGGGAGCAGAGTGGGGCGGGCCTGGGCTGCTCGGCGAGCAGAGGATGGCCCCCGGGGGGGGGCAGGGGGGGCAGGTGGCGAGCGGGGGCCAGGCAGGGCCCACAAGGACCCAGGGAGAGTGGTCTGCAAGCAGAGACCGGCTGGCAAGTCCTTCCTGGGCCCGAGGGTCCCTCTGAACTCCCGGGCACGGCGGGCCCTTATCCAGGGTCCCCAGGGAGAAAATTCCCGTCGGGTCAGACTGGACGACGACGACGGTCAGGGAGGCAGCCCTGCCCGCCCTGTCCCGCTGCTCCGAGATCCGAGCGCAGGCCTGGGAAGCCCTCGCCAGGTTTGGTGCTCTAGGAGCGTCTAGACTGAAGGCCCCTCTGGTCCGCGGCCCGGGCAGTACCGGGCTTGGTGCGGTTCCCAACCCCGGTGCAGCCAGAGGCAAGGAGGGGCCCGTCAGGTCTCTGCAGCGGACGGCTCTGGCTCTGGGCTGTGGCTGTGGCCCTGCCGTGGCTCCCTCGGCCGTGCATGTGGGTGGCGCGCTCAGCCTTGCCCTTCCTGGGTGAGCCCTTGACCTGCCACGCTGGCCGGTGGCCTCACGCTGTATGTGCACCACACCCTCACCTGGCGCCGTGTCCCCCAGGTGGTAACGTGGACTTGGAGGGCCGAGCAGAAGGGAAGAAGGAGGCGGAAGCCGACGACGTCACGAGGAGCGGCCCGCGGCCCATCGTCCCGTACAGCTCCATGTTCTGTTTGAGCCCCACCAACCTGTGAGTCCCTCCCCTGCCCGCCCTGGGCTGTCCCATCCGTGCTCTCGCCATGACCCCCAGGGACACGGGAGCCAGGACGGCCTGGGCAGACCCCTGGCAGGGACCCAGGCCGCACGCCCGTCTTTGCCCGTCACTGCAGTCCCTCGAGACACATGGCCTGCTACCCCTGTCACAGAAGAGGACACAGACAGTCTTGGTGGAGCCGCTCCAGGGCCCGCTCCTCACCTCCCTGCAGCGTTCACCCTTCTCTGCACGCGTGGCCCGTCTGCCGCGTCTTGCACAGAGGCTCCCACTGCACCCGTCACCCACACGTGCACGCATATGTGCAGGGTTTCTGTTCACGTGTCCATCCGCGTGTCCTCTCCCGTGTTTGTCCATCACGCGTTGCCGTCCGCTCCTCAGTCCGGTGCTTTCATCAGTGCGGCCAGTGTTTCGTGGCAGCCGGCATTCTGGACTCGGGGATGCCCGGGAAGGGGCGGGACAGGCCGGAGCCCTGCCCTTGCCGCGCTCACGTGCTGGCGGGAGCGAGACAGCAGGCAAATGCCTCCGTGAGGGGCGGGAGGTCAGACCGGGGTCAGCGCGGGGAGAGACGCAAAGCAAGGAGGGGGACGCTGTCAAGGTGCTAAGTTAGGTGGAAGGTCGGGGTGGGGGCCCAGAGGTGAGACTAGGGCAGAGCTCTGAGGGCGGGGCCGCACTCCAGCCCAGCCAGAGCACGGCAAGGGCAGGCTGACCGCACGCTGCCGACGGCTGGTCTGCCCGGCCCCTCGCCCTGCCGCGCCAGCCAGGGGCGTCCCCACCCGGCCTCCGCACCCGCTGCCCCTGCCTCCCCTGATCTTCACGCCCTCGCTCCACGCACGCTCGTGGGCTGTGGTCCCTGCCACGTCAGGACGGCCATGTGGTGGGGGCGGGAAGAGGCAGTGCCGGCAGCTGCACCCTGAAATGGCTCGATGGGGAGCAGGCGGCAGGTCGGGGACGCTCTCCCGGAGGAGGCACCTCGGCGGGAACCTGAGGGGTGAGAAGCGCTGGGATGAAGAGCGGAGGACGGAGGAGGCAGCCGGAGGCGGAACGGAGACGGGAAGGGCCTGCCTGCGGGCGTGGGGGCGATCGGGTGGTGCCGGAGGCGGACGCGTTCAGACTGCACCTCAGCAGGGTCCTTTGATGGGGAGAATGGAGACAGAGACCACGGGGTGGGGACCAGAGCTTTGGGAAGAGACGGTGGTGGTTCGACCAGGGCAGTCAGTGCGGAGGTTTCGGAGGCAGAGTCTGAAGACACTTTAGATGTGAGAGGGGAGGAGGTGTCAGGGACAACGCCAGTCTCTGCCGACGGCCGGGCGGGAGGCAGTGCTTTCAGCAAGACCAGCAGTGCTGCTGGGGGTTGGCTGAGCCAGGGGTCCAGTCCGCAGACCCTGCAAAGCCCAGGGCAGCCGGGCGGCTGGGCGGCCCGGGAGTCTGAGCTGGAGGCGGAGCTGAGTGGTAGAAACCCAGACGCAAGCTGGACTGGACGGCTGTCGAATTAGGAGAAAAGGTGTCTCTTTTAGGAGGGAGAAGTGAGGGGTGAAGAACTAACGGGCCGTTAGTGGGCCTGGGGGGCAGCCCCGGGAGTGTGGGGGCAGGAGCCAGATGGGGACATGGGGTTGCCAGAGACGCACATGGGGTCCCTCCGAGGAAGAGAAGGGGGAGGCCTCTTGAGATGGAAGGCCCTTGGGATGTCGGTGTGAGAGCCTGGAGGGCATGCTGGGGCGGCGGGCGTGTCTGGGAGGCAGCAGGCACAGGTGGCACCTGGGCAGCACGTCCCTGTGTCACAGGAGAGACAGTCCGCCCCACGCGCCCCGTCCACGCCTGCCCTTTCTTGCCTGCCGCTCAGAGATGAGCCTTCCCGACCTCCTGGTCGCTGTGCGCTGCTGCGAGCAGCACTCATCTGCGTGAGTCTCTCGTTCATGCCACGCTGTCCGCTGGCCTTTCCCCTGCTGCTGTGGTGCCTCCTGAGGCCAGGGACTGCCTGTCCCGTCCCTCACTGTGTCCCCCGGAGTCCAGCACACCCCGCAGGGCAGGCGTCAGTGAGGCCGAGTGAGTGCAGGTCAACAGGTGGCTGGAGCAGCGGGCGGGCGCATGGTGGTGTGTCACGTGCGGCCCCGGAAGCTCGGACAGGGCAGGCGCCCAGGATGGCCCCAGAGATGTTCCGAGGCCAAGGGAGGCCTGCTGTCTGCTGGGGTGGGGTGCTGAGGTCCCTCCTCTCTGGACAGCGCCCTCCACCGTACCCACAGCAAGCCTGTCTGGGAAGGGCCAGGCGGGCACTTTGGAGCCGTAGGTGGGTTGCTCTCCTCAGCTGCGCCGCAGACAGTAGGTGAACAGATGGCGGAGCTGTGCTCCAGCGAGATGTCATTCACGCCAGCGGCGTCGGGCTGGTTTGGCCTGCGAGCTAGAGTCGTCCACACCTGGGAGGGGGTCTGCAGCTTCCCACTCATCTTGGACCATCCTCTTGGGGACCTCAGTCACCCTCCGTCGCCTGGCTGCGGTCCCCCAGCCACGGGGACGCTTCGAAGAGCCAGGCTCTGGTGCCGCCCCCCCACCCCCCAGGTGGCTGAGGGAGCTCCTCCTACAGGGAGGGGCCGGGCACGGGCTCCGGGAGGCCCATGGTGACCCGCGCTTCGCCCCACAGGCTGCGCCGTTGCTGCCATTACATCGTGACCATGCGGTACTTCGAGATGGTCATCCTTGTGGTCATCGCCCTGAGCAGCATCGCCCTGGCTGCTGAGGACCCCGTGCGGACAGACTCCCCCAGGAACAACGTGAGTGGCTGCGGGGTCCAGCCCCTCCCTGGCACCCTCCCCCTCCGCGTGTCCCTCCCGTGGGGGGTGTCTGGAGACAGGATGGGCTGGGACGTGCCCGGGCCGGAGCTGGGGCTGCAGTCGGGGGCCTATGCCGGAGGATGTGCGTCTGAGTCTGGCCTCCTGAAACCGGCGCCCCCGGCTGACTGGTCGTGTGCTCAGAGGCCTGGAGGGAAAGCTCGGAAAGCAGCCGTGGCCGGGGCTTCCAGCCTGGTCTCCAGAGTGACCTTCCTTTTGGTCTCAGGCTCTGAAGTACATGGACTACATCTTCACCGGCGTCTTCACCTTCGAGATGGTGATAAAGGTGAGCTGTGCGGTGGCCCCTGACGACCCCCTCACGACCGGGGTGGGACTGGGGGTGCCGGTTAAACCGCTGTCCCTGTAGCCTCTCGTGAATGTGTGGTGGGTCGCGCTGGGTGTGTGCTCCGTCAGTGCATGTGTGTGTGATGACAGAGCGCACATGTGTGCACATGATGTGTTTTGGAGAACGAGAGGCTTTGTCGCTCACCGAGGATGCCCCCTAGCACAGGATCACCCGGGGTGCTCCCCACAGTGTGCCGGGGTCGCTCCTGCAACACGTGAGTTACAGGCTTTCCTTCACATGCCCCCGTGGGCTCAGCCCCTCCCCAAGGGCTGTCTGCGATGGCAAAGCAGGTGGCTGTGCGCCAGGTGGAGGGAGACCTGGTGGGAGGGGGGTGGAAGGCCGTTGGAAGCAGGTGCTGAAGACGCACGTTCAAAAGGGATCTGGTGTTTGGTGATAGGTTAAGGGTCAGCCGCTGCGTCGCAGCCTTCGTTTTCTGTCTCTAAGCATTGACGTGAGGTGCTCCCCCATCAGTGTCTGGCAAACTTGGCACTCAGACATTTGCATAGGTGTGCATTCCGTGTGGTTGAATGTGCACACAACACACACGTGCACATCCATGACTTCAGTGCTGTTTGGGGATGCATGTGCCCACATGGGTGCGCTCGGTAGCATTTGTGTACGTCATCCCCATTTTACAGATAGGAGACTGAGGCTTGGCGATGTCGTGGCACTTGCCCAAACCTCAGCACCAGGAGAGGCAGAGCCGTGAATGACGGTCCATGTAACTTAGACCACCTGTTCTTTCTGCTGCACTGAGCTGACCTTTGAGGTCCGGGCAGGGTGTGAGCCCCCTGGGGCCATCGTGTGTGAAGAACAGATGCAGACGGACACCTCACAGTCTCGCCTGGGTTCCGGGCAAGCTGGGAGCTCAGGCAGGTCTCAGGCATCACGAGCCACGTAGGGATACTTGGGCCCATTGAGGCCCTTAGAGGGCACGACCTGGACCGTGTTCGCCCTGCCCTGGGAGGGTGTGTGAGAGTGTGCCAGGCCGCACTGAGGTCACGGGTGTGCACAGCCACGAGCACAGCCCACCAGGGGAGCCTTCGCTGGAGGGAGCGACCTAGAGCCACGTTCCTCGCCCCGAGACGCTGGAATACCATATTCCTAAAGCACGTTTCTCCCCCTGAAGATGATCGACTTGGGACTGTTGCTTCATCCTGGAGCCTACTTCCGGGACCTGTGGAACATTCTGGACTTCATTGTGGTCAGTGGGGCCCTGGTGGCGTTTGCCTTCTCGTAAGTAACCACGTCTGCTCTGCGTTGGGCTGGGTGCGGCCCCCAGAACCGTGACAGGGGCGGGGTGATGTCTGTGGTTCCACAACTGGCCGTGTGGGGTCCGGCACCCGGGGCCTATCTGTCCCTGACGTGGCCTGTGGTTCTGCAATTGGGTGCACAGTCTCTGGCTTGCTTGGCATCTGCCCCGCAGGGTCCCGCAGAGCAAGTTCACCCATTCCAAGGTGACTGCCGGACCCCTGCGTTTTCCCAGCCAAAGCTGGTGGTCGTCTTCCCCTTAATCCTGGGGATTTAGGCTGTTCTTCTTGACTCCCTCGTTGGTGACACTTTGCCCCGTTTGAGTTGGAACTGGAGGTGGCTCTGTCGGGCTCCGCGTGGAGAGCGTGGGGGGCTCGGGTGGGACTGGGAGTGGGAGATACAAGGGAAGTTGTGTGGTGAGAGCCAGAGGCAAGGAAGACTCTGATGGATGGCCGGTCCCGGGGGCTTCGTCTTCTCTGCACCCCTGGGAGGGCACACCCCTGCACAGAGGCCTCTGCTCTCCTGCCAGCGTCACTGACTCTGCTCTCTTTGTCTTCCTGTTGCTGGACTCTCGGTAGGAGCTTCACGGGGTAATGCCTTCTCTCTCTCCCCTGCACCGCCCTGACATCATGCATACCGACGGCCTGTCTTGGGCTGTTTCATCACCAACCTCACCTCCTGCTTACCCACCTCCCCCCATCTGGGCTGCATGCTGCCGGGAGCCATGTCCCCAGGCCCGGTGTCGTTGTCATGCCTCTAGGGGCTGGGTTAGGGGCTGGGGCTGGACGTGTTCAGCCCTTGGTGAGGTGTTTCCTGGCGAGCAGGGTGTCCCAGTCGAGTGCTGGAGGCTGGGAACGTCGGCCTGGAGGGCAGTGAGGGCTCTGGGCGGCAGCTGCCAGCCGTGGCCACAGCCCCTGGGTGTTGGATGTCCCAGGTTGCTTTCCCAACACAGCTTTCTTTCCACTCTTCCTCTCCACACCAGCCCCCTGCAGTACCCAGCTTCTCCTCGGGGTGCCTTAGTAGACTTTCCTTCTATGATGAAGGAAATGAGAACTTGGCCAGAGTGTCAGCAGGGGCCTTGGGAGTGAAGATGCCGCGGCCAGGGCTGCTAGAGACAGTCCCAGCAGGAGGAGGGAAGGCTGAGACCCAGCCCGGTGGCCTCAGAGCGAGAGGATGGGAGCAGGCCCTGAGCTGGCCACTCATCACGGACTCCAGAGGGCCGCCTCCCAGGGGAAGCCCCTCCCTGGAGAAGCAGTGTGGCTTCCTCCTGCTCTGCCCTGACCCTGGGCCGGTGTCTGTCCTGCCTTCCCCCTGCAGGCAGAGGAAGCTGGTTTGAGAGTGGGCGTCGGGGGAGTGCTGCAGTGATGGAAGTAGCCAGCATGGCCAGGAGGCTGGGCTTGTCCCACTGGAAGCTTGGTGTTTCAGGGGGAGTTGGGTGTGACTTTGGGGTGTGGGCTGCCGCTGGGAGAGAAGAGGGCTGGGGTGCCCAAACTCTCCTGTCCCCGTGAAGAAGGCCTAGGCCATACAGCTCTGCCCACTGCACCCCAGAGCTTTGTGGAGCCCAGGGAAGACCCCTGGGGGCAGGGCCACCCCTGCATGCAGGCCACGCCCCTCTGAACACAGGGGCTAGGGCTCCAGGTGTGAATGAAGCCCCCCAGTCCTGAGCCCTCAGCTCCTGCCCCGATGCCCCACCAAGTGGGCTGTGGGTTTGCCTCTGAGAACAGGCCTCTCCGCGACGCTGCCGGCCTGGCCTTGGGTAGGGTCAGCAGGAGGCCTGGGCCCAGAACCTGCTAATTCCCAGGCCCCTGATGGGCACAGGCAGCTACCTGGGTCTGCTCTGGCTTTTTCTGCGGGAGGCCCTGATCTGGGCCCACCGAGCTTGCTTCTCGTGCCTGGAGTTTTCTCTCCCTGACATCCTCTCTCGCCACCTTCCCGTGAGCCTGCCGTGTCCACTGCTCGCTCTCTGTCTCTCTGCGGCTCTTCCCCTCCCTCCCTCCGCCCCACCCTTGGTTCATCTCTCTGTCCGTCCCGCCTTTCGCGTCATCTCTGTACTTGTCTGACTTCGTCTCCTTCTCACTGTCCATCCCGGTTCCCTCTTCCTTTCTGCCAGCGTCTGTCTTCCGGAAGAGCGTTAGGGCGGCTGAGATCTGTAGGAAGAGGCCAGACCAGGCCCTCTTACCTCCCTCTACCAGGACTGAAAAGCAGGGGAAAAGGCCCTTCAAAAGGTTCCAGCACTAAGGGACCTGCTCGTAGCCTCCACTTCTGGATGTGCAGTCCTTGTGCAGGCCCCGTCCTCGGTGTTCCTGGAGGCTGGTCTGGGGGCGGTGTCAGCGACAGTCTGAGGGAAGGGCTCTTCCAGCTGGAAGCTCGGCTCTCCCCGTACACCAGGTGCTGCCGTCCTGGCCCCGTGCCCTCCCCAGCCCCTGTCCTCAGATGAGGGCCAGGCAGCCCACAGGAGGAGATAGGCGCCCTGTGGTGCCTGCAGCAAGGCCTTGCTGCTCCCGGCTCCTCTGCTCTGGAGCCCGAGACGAAACGTGCAGAGGAGTGTGAGCCAGAGCCCGGTGGGCCGCGGGGAGCTGGGCGCACCCACGCCTCCTGCCTGTCTGCATCTGTGGTTTCTCCCTTCTAGAGGATCCAAAGGGAAAGACATCAACACCATCAAGTCCCTGAGAGTCCTACGCGTCCTGCGGCCCCTCAAGACCATCAAACGGCTGCCCAAGCTCAAGGTTGGAGCCTGGAGTTGAGGCTTGAGGGCTGTGCTGTGCATGTGTACACACATGTGTATGCGTGGCACATGAGTGTGTGCATACATGTACATGTGTGTACGTGTCTTCTCAATCACGTACCTGCATGAGGGGGATGGGCTCACTTGCTGTAAACCCCCTGCCCAGGTAGATCTTGTTCCCAGCAGTCTCCCGTATGACTCCTCTTCCTTGGCTCAGCGGGACCAGACGGCACAGGGGGTTTTCTTCAGCGGCCGCAGTGCAGGCTGCCCAGAGAGCTGGAGGGGAAATGCTGGCAGGGCAGCGGCTCCAGGAAGGTTAGGGTTAGGAAGATGGGCACAGCTGAGGTTGTGGATAAAGGATGAGCATAAGCCCAAACTCTGGAGTTGTGCTAAAGTCTAACAATTACTGAGCGTGTGCTGCACACCGTGCTAAGTGCTTTATATGCTTTAACTCATTTAATCCTCCAAATTTTGTGCATTAGTTTTTGTTATTAACAGCTTGGGAATGCAAGCCACGGAGGGCATTAGGCAATGTGGGAATTGCAGAAAAAGGTTTGCTTAGACCCTGGGTGTGAAGGGGTGGGCTGGCAGAGAGCTTGGGGAGGCATCTAGAGACCCTCTGGGTCCAGGTGGGGTTGCACCTGGTCTGGCAGGTGCAGGGCGCAGTGCAGGTGGGTGTCTGGTTGTGCCAGGCAGCATCTCGGGTGATGGGGGTGGATCTGCCAGGCAGCTCAAGAGCAGGACAGCTTAGGAGGCGTCTCCTCAGCTCCGAGAGCAGCACTGGGTACACAGGGAGCGTTGAGATTCCAGGCCGGGAAGAACACGGGAGAAGGCCTGTGGAGGTGGTAGCAGACGGCAGAGTCACATCTGAAGTCCCCGTCCTGGAGCTGGGCCAGAGCACCACGGCTTTCTCTGCTGTCTGCCTGCCCCACATCGCTTCCCACTGCTGGGCAGGGGTGGAGCACAACCTGCTGCAGGGCCCTCTGCACAAGCCCCGTCTGGGCTCCTGGCCGTCCCATTTCTGTGTCCTGACTCTGACCTACGAGACCAGGTCTCCTAGGCGTCCGCGCTTGTCCTTGCACCGCCTGCCCACTCCGTCAAGGCCAGAGTGGCTCCCTTGGCAGGAGAAAGCGTCAGCTGGTCTCCATGTCGGGGCAGCTGGCGGCAGAGCCTCTCCACGGTCAGGGCCCTGAGGGCCTTGCAGGGGTCTCGAATGCTCAGGGGTATCTGGGCCTCAGTGGTCCCGAGGTTCTGAGCATGTAGGCGCCCTGCCCTGCCTGGTCCTCTCTGGTCCCCTCCACACCCTTTCTGCTCCTGGCCCCTCCCATGCCCCTCCCCTCACAGCTCCCCCCCGCCGCTCCTGGCGCCCCCCCCTGGGCCCCGCCGGCGAGGGGGGCCCGCCGCCGCCGGGGGGGCCCCCTGGGGCTGGCGGCACTGGGGTGGGCCGCGCAACATGGGGGGGGGGGGTCATGAGGGGAGGGGAAGAGCCATGAGTGGAGCTGTGGGGCCATGGGGGAGAGGGTTGGAGC
>CAUYSK010049029.1:0-15826 GCA_963575035.1 Avahi laniger
GAAAGTTTTCAGCTGACCCTTACTGACCCCGAACCTGCTATCTCGCCTTCGTTAGGGCACCTAAGAATGTAAGGAAGAAAACGGTGCCTTTCACACAGGTGTCCACGAGATAAAATAGTAGCCTGGGCCAGAGGGTCGGAGCGCCCCGGAGCTCTGAGCGGCCCAGCAGTGTGTGGAAGGTGATATGACTTGGATAATGAGATGTCAAATGTACTTTAGCTAAAATTAATGTTGTTATACTTGCTTCAAAGTAAAGTTGCAGCTGTGACTTGTAACTCCTACAAAACTCATCTAAGAAAAGGGGAGAATTCCCAAAACCTCCTTGATCATGTCGGCCCAAGATAAGATTGTACCATGGTTAGGACTAACGCTTTTTTGCTTCTATAACTGTACTTATGCAAACAATTAAATGATTTATCAGTGTGTAATTTTTGTCTTTAAAAGAGCTGGTCTCTCCTGGCTCAGGACTGCTCTCTGTGCAGCTGTCTGTGGCGGTGCAGAGGGTAGTCGCTGGCCAGCTAATAAAGACTCACAATTTGGCTCAGTTTCGGTCTTAAGTGGTCTTTTCTCGCACTTCAAACCATAACAGAACTTCTTGTGATCTGTCTCTACATTTCAAACTTAAATACCCCTTGAGTTACTGGTAGTGTGATAAGGTAGAAACAATCAAGAGAAAAACTTATCTTTCCTTGATCATTTTATTTGAAGGTAATTAGATTGGTTTTCTATTGCTGCTGTAAAAAATTACAACTTTAATGACTTAAACAACTCCCATTTATTATTTCAGTTCTGAAGGTGAGAAGTCCAGGCTGGGCTTAAGTGGGTCCTTTGCTTAGGGTCTTATAGGGCCCAAACTGACAAGAGTTAGCAGGTCTGTGCTCCTTACTAGAGGCCGTAGGATAGAGTCTGCCTCCAAACCCATTGAGGTTATTGGTCAAATTCAGTTCCTTGCGGTTGTAGGCCTGAGGTCCTTGTTTTGTTTCCTTGATAGCTGTAAGCCAAGGGTCTGTCTTTGCTTCCAGAAGGGGCCTTCTCATGTTTTCCAGTGGTCCTCTCCTGCCATGAATGGTTGAGATCCTTTCACAACTCAAATCTCTCTTTCACCATTCACAATCTCTTAGACTTAATGCCTCTAGCTTGAGAAAGTCCTCTGTTTTTAAGGCCTTATATGATTAGAATGGGTACACAGGGATAATCCTATTTTAAAATCTGTAACCTTATTACAGCTGCAAAATCCTTTTTATCATGTAACATAACATATTCACAAGTTCCAGGGATTAGGGCATGAACGTTTTTAGGGGGACTCCCTTCTGCTTACCACAGTAACAAAACAATTTTTTATATGCGAATAAATGTGGATATATTATGGAATAAGCACAAAATAATCACAAAGATAAGACAGACTTCAAAGCCTATCAGGCTCACAAAGGGGACACTCTGGGCTATTCCCCCAGGCTCCTTCAGGATGCGCATTAACTCACCTCCACTTTGATGTCTAATAGACAACTTAAGCAGAACAAGTCCAAAACTGAGCTCCTGATAGTCCTCTTCAAACTAACTTTTCTTGCAGTGTTCCCTGTCTCAGTTACTGGTAACTCCATCTTCAAGTTGCCCAGGCCCAAAACCTTGGTGCCATCCCTACTTCTCTTTCACTTCACATCCTGTCAGCAAGCCTGTTAGCATGACCTTCAAGACTTATCCAGAATTCAACCACTTCTCACCACTCTGGTTGGAATGACTACCACATAGCATCTGGATTTTTAAAATAGCTTTCTACCTGGTCTCCCTGCTCTGCCCTGCAGTTTGTTCTGAATAAAGCAGTCAGGCAGATTCTATTAAAATACATACATAACATTCCTTACCTCAAAATCTACCAACTACTTCCCATCTCATTCAGAGCTTACTACGACCTGTAAGGCCCTACATGATCTGGCCTGCAGTCACCTGTCTGATTTCATCTTCTATTCCTCTTTACTCACTCATCATATGTCAGCCACAGAGGCTTCTTTATTGTTCCACAAAGAGGCCAGGTACTTTCCCACCTCAGGACCTTTGCATTTAATATCCTCACTGGAATGCTCTTCCCCCAGATGCCTGTGTGGCTATCCTTTCCTTTAATCAGATCCTTACTCAAAAGTCAGCTTCTCAGCAAGGCCTTCTCTGGTCACCATAACTAAAATTTCACTTCCCTCTTTTCTACTGGTGATAAGTCACCATCTAACCATTTTTAATCTTTAAAGCCTATTTCCCCCCAAATTTTATTATAAAAAATTTCAAACTCATACAAAAATTGGAAGAATTATACAGCCAACAGCCCTATATCCACCACATATATTCTTTTATATTCAACTAACATTTTTTGTTTTCTTAACATTTTCTATATTTGCTTTATTGCACACCTACCCATTCATTTGATTCATCTTATTTTTTGATGCCTTTCAAAATAAATTGCACATCATCAATCACACTTCCTCCTAAATACTTTAGCCTGTATATCATTAACTAGAGTTACATGTTTATATTAGTTCTTTTAAGGTAAAATTTGTATACAGTGAAATACACAAATCTGAAGTGTACCACAGTATTCCAGACAAATGAATACATCTGTGTAATACAACCCCCTACCAAGATATACAGAACACTATCACCACCCTAAAAAGTTCCTTCATTCTCTTCCCAGTTAATCTCCACTTCCCACCCCCAGGCAATCAAGATCTGACTTTTTTCACCATAGATTAGTTCTGTCTGTTCCACAACATCCTATAAATCTGCGGTCCCCAGCCCCTGTGCTTCAGATCAGTACCCCTACGTGGCCTGTTAGGAACCAGGCTGCATAGCAGGAGGTGAGGCGTGGCAAGTGAGCAAATCTTCATCTGTATTTACAGCCACTCCCCATTGCTCACCACCCCCCATCCCCAGTCCATGGAAAAACTGTCTTTCATGAAACCAGTCCCTGGTGCCAAAAAGGTTGGGGACCACTGCTATAAATGGAATCACACAGCTCTTTTATGTAAGGCTACTTCTAGCTAGCAGGCTAGTTTAGCCTGTTCCAAGAAAATCTGGCTAAATATCAATAATTCCCACATTTGTTTTTCCTGTCCAATCTTGTGAACCATGACTTTCTGCTCGTAACTATATTTCAATAGTATTGATTTTTAAAACTATTCTAAAAAGTAGTCTTGCAAATAAAAATAGGATACCTTCAAACCAGCCTTCTTTTAAACCAGGGGTTAGCAAAAAAACTGCCTATGGCCAAATTAAGCCCAAGTCTGTTTTTGTAAACCAGTGTCACTGGAACACAGCCATACCTATTCATTTAGGTATTGTCTATGACTGGTTTTAAGCTGTAATGGCAGATCTAAATGCTAAGGACACTGACTTGAGTGGTTATAACGCAGAAGAATAATCTGTAAACCCTAATATTTACTGTTTAACCCTCTACAGAAAAAGTTTGCTGACACCTGTTCCAACAGATGTCAAACTGGCATATTTTTTATTACCCACCCTAACACCAAAAGTAACTCACCTTGGGCATATGGCTAATCTGCAAGAGTCTCTCTTTGAGAAGTCAGTATTTGGCAGCATTCCACTTCCTTAAAAAAGTCTCAAAGATTAAACCATCAACCCAGATCAAAATCAGAAGTAAAGACCATTTTGAACTTTGAAAGGACTAAATATTTGGCAGGGAAAGGGAGTAAGCAGCGGTAGAATAAACATTTGTCGGTTGCCTACCCATTCTCTACCTCTGCTCCCAAAATTTCTCTCAAGGCAAACAAATCCTAGCAGAATATATACAAGGGCTACTTCAGAAACTCTCTGCTATATTAATTACGTAGTGTGGTGAAAGGATATGAGGTCTGGGGCAAGTGCAGTCACCATGCCACTGAGAGGAAAGGCCTGGAACTAGGGTTTGGGAATAGGAGAGGGCAACTTGTATGCAGCCCATGGTAAAGCTGACTTTACATCACTTCTTAGGGTAGAGAGTCATGGTGAGCCTGCTGGATCACGAGTTGCATGAATCTAGCACTAACTCTTGACTTTTCATTTCCATGAGCCAATACATGTCCTTTATTATGTGAGCCTGGTTAAATTGGATTTGGGGACATTTCCAGCCAAAAGAATCCTCTTGTTATAGAAGGCCAAGTACTTATATTCTTGAACCAAGTGAAGGAAGAGACCATAACAGGAGGAAAGATGGAGGCAGAGAGAGCCAGCCAATTTGCTGGAAAATTGTAGCACTAAGGGACCACCCAGGACTGAAAAGACTTGCTTTGAAATCTTGGTTACCAGGAAGAAAGCAGCATCATATCTGAATGCAAATATTTGATTGTTTGGTGTTTCTGACAATTACAAATCCATCCCTTGTCCCTCATACCTCCAGTTTTCTTAGAAGCTTAAGATGCTAGCACGTGCTCATTTTTCATTGTCTCTAATTAATAAGCAGTATGTTGGGACCCACTGATTATTTTAGCACTATTGTAAGTTTCAAGGGTTCATTTTGGCCTACAACTTCACAGTGGAGCAGAGGGCAACTGTCTCTTGGTCCAAGACACAGACATTCAAGAAGCAAAATATATTTCCTCCCCGAAGTATCCATTATAAACTTTTTCCAAAATGGAAGGTTTTACTTATAAAAGCAAATAACATTGTAAAAATTTCCTTTCAAAAATATAAAGGTACATATATTTTAAAGTTAAAGATATCCTATGTCCTGTTTTACTCATGATTACAATTTAATCCCAAAAGGATAATCACTTTAACTATCCTTTCAGACTTAAAATGCATTATTTCCTTTGTGGAAAAGGGACCACATTATGTTGACTTGCTTTTTTGACTTCTGGACACATTTACGTTTTAATAATACAGACCTAGCTTATCTTTTTAACAAGTGCAATTAGTCTACTACATCAACTTGTCTAACAATTTAGATTATTAGACACTTAGATTTCCAATTATGGATATTTAGATATTGTGTTTCACAATGACAACATTCCTACAACGAACACCATTGCACCAACAGAGTTAATGCATACATACTTTGTAGAATAAATTTTTAGGTAAGGAAGGCTGGGTCAAAAAGAATGCTTATTTAAAATTTTGACTGAGCAAGACACAAAACAGTTAATATGATGGCTCTATTTATAGTAAACAATCATGCAAGTCAGGTATACAAACAGGAAGAAGTATAGAACAATGGTTCTCGACCTGTGGCAATTTTGTCCTTGAGGGGACATTTGAAAATGTCTGGAGACATTTTTGGTTGTCACCAACTGGGAAGGCACTACTACATCTAGTGGGTAGAAGCCAGGTAGAAGCCAATGCACAGAACAGCCCCGCCCTCTGACAAATGAAGAATTACCCAGCCTAAAATGTTAACAGTGCTCAGGTTGAGAAGCCCTGGTCTAGGATTACATATCACACTGCTCAAAGTAGCTTTCTTTGAAAAGTGGAGGACAGCTATAATTTATACTTTTGTACCGTCTGTGGTCTTTTTTTTTTTTTTTGCAACAAACATGCACTAGTTTAAAACATGTCCGTACCCAATGACGTCTGAGATGAAATCAATCCTTGTGGCTTCTCATGTTGCTTCTATATATGGGGACAAATTCCCCACATATTCAGAGAAAGCTCCCTGAATCTTCTCTTCAGCAAGCTAATCTTAAACAGCTCTTTCAAATGCTCTTCATAGGAAGTAGTTTTAAGCCAGTTCTTCAATGTGACTGACATACCTATGAAGAACAAAAGTGCTAAGTGCTGAACACTAAACTCTAGTTTTGTACTCAGACCAGTGAAGAATGGAATTATCACCTCCCTCATTCTACATGTGCTGGCTCACATTCAGCTTATTAAAACACTCAGTTTTTCCACAACTGCTACTGTTAATTTACATCTTCCTCATCCTGTACTTTTTAATAATTGCCTTTTAAGTCTTAATGCAAGGAATTGAGAGGCCTTATTAACTACCCTTCCTTCCTTAAGGAGTATTCTACCATAGAGTCCATAATACAACTACCTTACAGCTTTGAGTTACATTTTAGTCCTGAGGAGATATTCTCACCACCTAGCTTGGATACTGGGGTTACTTAAATCTTGTCACTAATGTATTTAAAAAATCACTTAACAGGGTAAGTTATTTCAGATTTTTATTAATTTTATTCAATCCAACAAGTATCTACTGAGTGCTTAAGACATTGTACTAATCAATGTGATCAATAAAACAAAGATGTGACCTACTCAGAAGACTTTATAGCCTACAGCCTTCTGCTGGGGTTACCTCAGTGAAGGACTACTTTGCCCTGACTACCTATTAAACACTCGTCGATGTGATGCTGTAGAACTATATATAATGATGTGTTTTATAAATCAGCAAGCCTGGGTGTTACTTATTCCTATACCATATCAATCCTTTTCCCCCTTTAGAGCAAATCCAAGTGCTTGGTAAATGTTTAATCAATAAATGCACCATACTGCCACTACTACATACACTATACCTGCAGGCAAACATCTGTAATAGGGCTTTTACTCCCCGAAAACAGTAAGTGGCAATAACTCTGAAACGTACCCCAAACGAAAGTGAATTCAACAAGGCATAAGGCACATATGGTATGATTAGGCACATATGGTAGGATTAGGGGTACTCTGAAACGTACCCCAAACGAAAGTGAATTCAACAAGGCATAAGGCACATATGGTAACTCTTTATCCTTGGATGACAAATTACAGAAACAAAGATTCAACGATGCACACAGGAGATGAAGAAATGGTGAAGATGAAATTAAATTCAAAGACAATTAAAATTATAATTTCTCCAAGAACACCAGCACACTACAACGTCGTTTCCACCTCACCCAGGAGATGGCTCTCACAAAAGAGAAGGCTGGGGGCTCCCACATGCGGAACCCTGCACAGAAACCCCTCAGGGCAGTCCACGCTCTGCCGCCTCGCCACGCCCCCGCACAAGCCCACTCACACCGCCGCCGCCCACCCGCCGGGAAGCGCTGGAAGGCCTCCGCTCCGACTAGGCGGGGGAACAGCACTTTTAAGAAAGGAAGGGGAAGGGGAAGGGGGAGGAAAGTGGGCGGGGAGCGAACCCATCCCGACCTCGCAAGCCCCTTCCTACAGGAAAGCGGCAACCAACAACCTCGGGCTCAAAACGCCCCACGCGAGGGTTCCGGGACTGGGCCCCAACTGCCAAGTCGGCCGTCCCCCACGCCGCCCCTTCCTCAAGCCGTTAGCGCCGCGGCCCCACCCCTCGCCGCCAGTCGCGTCCCGCCCCGCTCGCCCCAAGCCGCTACCCTAGCCGGCTGCGGCCCGAGGCATCTGCTCCATGGAGGCAGGCCCGGAGCTGCCAGCCGCGTCCGGAAGGCCAAGGAGCCAGGCTTCCATACCTGCACTTTCCTCCGCCCTGCCGTGTTCTGCCGGTGATGGGCCGCCATTTTGCATGTTGACACTCCTACGTCACTTCCGGAAGTGGCTTGGACCGGGCGGATGTCCTGCCCCTTCCCCTTTGGCCCGGGATGGTAGTGCTTCTGAAAGCAGATGGATCGTGTGCTTTCCAGACCTTGTTCATTGCTGTGGCCGGTGGCCATGTGGTGAGATAGACGTACCTAAAAACAAAATCCCTTTGCGGATATAATACTGATGGACGGAGAGCCACTTTTCAGAGCCGAGGGAGGAATCTGGGTCCAACTGTTGTGTGCCGCTAAACCTTGGCTGGCACTGTTTTCCAGGCTTCTCTTCCAGAGAGGCCCAAGCAGGCAAAAGGAAAACACTGAAAGACTCAATAATGCTTGACGTAGGCGGCTGGACAGGCTCTCTCCCCCAACCCCCAGCCTTTCCTAGGTAGGCAAGGGCAGCAGACTGATTTGCCAGGAAGTACCTGAAAATTCGGAGAATTATAAATTGGCCTCAATGGAGGAGAAATAGATATCCTTGCAAAGGAAGTAGCCCCCATATTCGGGAGGAGCAAAGAATTCATTTAAATAAAAGAGATTACAGAGATGTTATAGGAAGGTGAAAAGGACACACCAGTTAAAATTGTTCCCAGGGACTGCTTTCGGAGTTACAAACCCTGAACTGAGAGTCAGTTCTTGTTTAAACCATCTCTTATGTTGGGCCAGTTAGACCCTTCTGCATGAAAGTTTGACTTCAGGTGGTTTTCCTGGCGCTAATTATGGGAGCTGAGGATGGTCATATTCTTTATTGTGAAAGTGAATCCTATAGAACTGCACTGTCCAGTATGCCATCTGATAAGGCATCCACTAGCCATGTGTGCCTATTGAGAACTTGAAATAGAGCTGGTATGAATTGAGATATGTAATTGTAAAATACTCACCGAATTTCAAAGACTTAGTATGAAGAAAAGAATGTAACTCATTAATAATTTTTATTGATTACATGTTGACATGATAATGTTTTGGATATATTAGGGCAAATTTATTAAAATCAATATTTTTAAAAATAATATGGCTATTAGAATATTCAAATTATATACGAGCCAGGCACAGTGGTGTACGCCTGTAGTCCCAGCTACTCTAGAAGCACAGGTGGGAGGATTTCTTGAGCCCAGGAATTTGAGTCCAGCCTGGGCAATATAGTGAGACTTTATCTCTTAAAAAAAAATTACATACATGGCTCATATGTTTCTATTGTGTAGTGCTATTATATAAACACTTAGGAAAGTTATCTTGACAAATGCCTTGTTTTTCAAATAAAATGAATTAGTGGAGTAAAAATTGTGGTGACCGAAAGCTTCTTAAGCAAAACTGTCAGTGATAATTTATAGGTAAATTACCTCTACTATATTTTATTACAGATGCATTCATTTATTCATGAATTCATTCATTCAACAAAATATTTAGCACCTTCTAAGTGCCAGGCACTATGTTAGGTGCTGAGCAATCAGTGGTGAGTGCACAAAGTCATAGAACTTAGAGTCCCAGAATGAGACAGCAATTCATTAAACACATAAATGAATAGGGAGATAAGTAATCATAAGAAAGATTGTTGTAAGACAGGAAGTGATTCTTGAATCAAGAGCTGAAGGATGGAGTTAACTAGGCAAAAAGAGGGAAAAGCCTGAGCAAAGATCTTGGGACAGGAGGAAGCATGGAACATTCCAGAAACTGAAAGCCAAAGCTTAGAGTATAGAGATGAAAGGAAAGAAGAATACAGGGGCCACATGCAGCAAAATGTTTTAGACTAAAGGGAAGCTACCAAAGGGACTTAAGCAGGGGAGAGATATGATCTACATTTTTAAAAAAATTATTCAACATTTTAAATAGATATTGATCACCCATGATGTACCAGGCACCATGCAAGTATATCGCTCTGCACAGTATGCTGGTACTTGTGAGAAATGGATTGTTACATTGTTGTAGCCCTGCTTTGGACCTGAAGAATGTCAAAATTGTGAAGTTCTTTTAGTGGGCAGAATTTCCAGCAGTACACCTTGATGTTCACTTTGCCTGAAAGGAAAGATAGCTATAATAATTCATGATCAATTCAGGGTCAAAGGATAATTGTTTGGTCAGTTTGTCAAGGGCATAGCAAGGGCAAGATTGGAGAGCTGGTGACAAGGAAGACTCAGGAAGAGATATGGTGAGGGATCTCAGAATGAATCTTTAAGAATCACATGGATGAAATGAACTGCTCTGTACATGAAAGTATCTTCCTTTTCCAGGCTCAGTGCTTACTCAATGGAATCATGAATGCAATGCCAATGGTAACAGGACTAGAGCTATGTATGGGATCACCAAGCCACTTTGCTGAGTGTTTAGGTTCAGCAGCAGTGACTAGTTCTGAGTCGTTGATATACATGCTCCAGAAGGATCAGCCAGCCATATGTAGGCAGGCCTATTCCATTGGCCCTCCCCCATTATTTGGGGGGGGTGTTATTTGTCATTTCCAAAATATACTATAATATTCTAGATTTAGGTTTTGTTTTCCCTGCTTGTTACACTTCTGCCAACAAAGCCATCGAAGGGCTTACTAAATGCTTTATACACTATCATTGTATCTCATGCCATATTGTTTTTGACAAAAAAAATCACTCTACAATGAAGTAATGCATTAAGCTGTTGCCCATGGTATTTATTGGTCTAATTGTGTACTCCATCACCAAGAAGCACCTTGTCTCATTAAAGCTATATTGAAGACTTAGTTATGATGCCTTCTGGAAGATAACGCTTTTTGATGCTGTCCTATAGGATGCAGTATATACTCTGAACTTGTGTCCAATATTTGGCACTCTTTCTTCCTGTTCATTTGATCTATTGCTGCATAACCACCCTCAAGCATAGTTGTTTAAAACAGTTACAACATTTACTTTGCTTACAAATCTGTAATTTTTGCAGGGCTTGGTGGAAACAGCTTGTCTCTGTTCTCCACTCTCTACTTGATGCCAGCTGGGGCAACTAAAAAGTTGGAAGATGAAATCATCTGAAGGTCCACTCCCTCAGATGTCTGGTAACTGATACTGGTGTTGGCCAAGTCCTTAGGTAAAGCTGTGGCTAGAACTCCTACTCATGGTCTTTCCACAGGACTGTTTGTTTCCTCGCAATATATTAATAGTAGCTGGGTTCTAAGGGTGAACATTGCAAGAGAGAAAACCCTTATTGGAAGCTGTAATGTCTTTTCTAAATTAAAAGTGGAAGTTACATAGTGTCTCTTCCAAACCATAGTCAATTCATTAGAACTTAGTCATTAAGACTGTCAATGTCTAAGGAGAGGGATTTAGACAGCTTTTTTTATGGGAGAAGTGTCAACAAATTTGTGGATGTATTTGTAAAATTTTAATTGATACGTAATAATTGCATGTATTTATGGGGTAAAGGGTGATACTTTGATACCTGTATACAATGTGTAATGATCAAATGAGGATAATTTGCATATCCATCACCTCAAACATTTATCATTTCTTTTTGCTAGGAACATTCCATCTCTCTTCTAGCTATTTGAAAATATAGAATAAATTATTAACTATAGTCACCCTGAAGTGCTTTAGAACACTAGAACTTATTCCTCCTATCTAACAGTAACTTCGTATCTGTTAACTAACCTCCACCTAACCTTCCCTCTCCCTTACCCTTCCCAGCCTCTAGTTACCACTATTCTGTTCTATATTTCTATGAGATCAATTTATTTAGCTTTTACGTGTGAGTGAGAACATGTAGTATTTATCTCTCTGTGCCTGGCTTATTTCACTAAACATGATATCCTCCAGGTTTATCCACGTTGCTGCAAATAGGATTTCATTCTTTTTTATGGAAGAATAGTATTTCATTGTGTATATACACCACATTTTCTTTATCTTTTCCTCTGTTGATGGATACTTAGGTTGATTCCTTATCTTGGCTATTGTGAATAGTGCTGCAATAACTATGGGAGTGCAAATATCTCTTTGGCATACTGATTTACTTTCCTTTGGACATATATCCCATATTGGGATTGCTGGATAATATGACAGTTCTATTTTTATTTTTTTGAGGAATCTCCATACTGTTTTCCATAATGGCTGTGCTAATTTATATTCCCACCAACAATGTATATGAGTTCCCTTTTTTCTGCATCTTCACCAGCATGTTATTTTTTTGTCTTTTTGATAATAGCCATTGCAACACAGTGATATATCTCATTGTGGTTGATATCTGATTACGGTTTTGATTTGCATTTCCCTGATGATTGGTGACATTGAGCATTTTTTCATATACATCTTGGCCATTTGTATGTCTTTTTCTAAGAAACAAGTATTCAAATCATTTCCTCATTTAAAAAAATTGAATTATTATTATTATTTTTGCTGTCAAGATGTTTTAGTTCCTAGTATATTTTAGATATTTATTCATTGTCATATGAATGCTTTGTAAATATTTTCTCCTATTTTGTAGGTTGTCTTTTTACTCTGTTGATTGTTTCTTTTGCTGTGTAAAGCTTTTTAGTTTGATATAATCCCATTTGTCTGCTTTTGCCTGTGCTTTTGGTAAAAATCTTTGCCCAGACCAATGTCTTGAAGCATTTCTCCTATATTTTCTTATAATAGTTTCATAGTTTTGGGTCTTACATTTAAGTCTTTAATTTATTTTGAGTTGATTTTGTAAATGTTGAAAGATAGGGATCTAGTTTCATTTTTCTTCTTATGGCTATCCAGTTTTCCCAACACTATTCATTGAAAAGACTGTCCTTTCCCCAGTATATTTTCTTGATGCCTTTGTCAAAAACAGTTGGCTGTAAATATGTGGATTTATTTCTAGATTCTCTATTCTTTTCTGTTGGTCTATGTGTCTGTTTTTATGCCAGTACTTTGCTGTTTTAGTTACTATATCTTTGTAGTATATTTTGAGGTTAGATAGTGTGATTCCTCCAGCTTCGTTCTTTTTGCTCAGGATTGCTTTGGCTATTTGCGGTCTTTTGGAATTCTGTATGAGTGTTAGAAATTTTATCTATTTCTGTGAAGAATGTCATTAGTATTTTGATAGGGATTGCATTGAATCTGTAGATCACTTTGGGTATTTGGTAATTTCGACAATATTGATTAAATCCAGGAGTATGGATGTCTTTCCATTTTTTATGCCCTCTTCAATTTCTTTTATAATTTTAATTGTAGAAATATTTTACTTCCTAGGTTAAATTGATTCCTAGGTATTTTATTTATTTTTGGCTATTGTAAATGGGATTGCTTTCTTGATTTCTTTTTCAGCTAGTTTGTTATGAGTACATAGAAATGCTATTGATTTTTGTATGTCAGTTTTGCATCCTATGACTTCACTGAATTTGTTATCAGTTCTAACAGTTTTTTGGTGGAGTCTTTAAGTTTCTCTATGTATAAGACCATGTCATATGAAAACAAGGACAATTTGATGTTCTGCTTTCCAGTGTGGATGCACTTTATTTCTTTCTTTTGTCTAATTAATCTGGCTAGAATCTCCCATACTGTGTTGAATAAGAATGGTGAAAGCAGGCATCTTTGTCTTGTTCTAGTTCTTAGAGAAAAGCTTTCAACTTTTCACTATTCAGTATGATGTTAGCTGTGGGTTTGTCATGTATGGTCTTTATTCTCTTGAGGTATGTTTCTTCTGTACCTAATTTGTTGAGAGTTTTTGTCATGAAAGGATGTTGAATTTTATCAGTGCTTTTTCTGCATCTATTGAGCTGATCATATGGTTTTTATCCTTAATTCTGTTGATATGATATTTCACGTTTATTGATTTGCATATGTTGCACATGTTGAACCATCTTTGCATCCCTGGGATAAATATAAATATATAATCTTTTCAATGTGTTGTTGGATTCATTTTTTTTTTTTGGTGAGGATTTTTGCATCTGTGTTCATCAGGCTTACTGACTGTAGCTTTCTTTTTTTTGTTGCACCCTTGTCTGGTTTTGGTATTAGGGTAATACTGGCTATGTAGAATGAGTTTGAAAGAATTCCTCCCCTTCAATTCTTTGGAATAATTTGAGAAAAAACATGGTTTTAGTTCTTTTTTAAATGTTTGGCAGAATTTAGCAGTGAAGCCATCTTGTCATGGACTTTTCTTTGTTGGGAGACTTTTTATTACTGCCTCAGTCTTGTTAATTGTTACTTGTCTGTTCAGGTTTTCTATTTTTTCCTGGTTCAATATTGATAGGTTTTTGAGTGTCCAGGAATTTATCCATTTCCTTTAGATTTTTCATTTTTTTGGCATGTAGTTATCCATGATAGTCTCCAATGATCCTTTGTATTTCTGTAGGATCAGTTGTAATATCTCCTTTTTCATTTCTGATTTTATTTCTCTGTGTCTTTTCACTCTTTTTCTTAGTCTAGTTAGTGGTTTGTTGATTTTTTTTATCTTTTCAAAAAACCAAATTTTGTTTTGTTCATCTTTTGTATTTTTTTTGTTCTCTATTTCTGCTCTGATCCTTCTTTGTTATTCTACTAATTTTGAGTTTGTTTTGTTTTTGCTTTTCTGGTTCCTTGAGGTACATCATTGGCTTTTTTATTTGAAATCTTTCTACTTTTTAAATGTAGGTATTTTTGCTGTAAACTTCCTTCTTAGTAATGCTTTTGATCTGTCTCACAGGTTTTGGTATGTTGTGTTTCTATTTTTGTTAGTTTCAAGAAATTTTTAAGTTTCCTTCTTAATTTATTCATTGACCCATTGGTCATTCAGGACCATGTTCTTTCATTTTCATATATTTGTACAGTTTCCAAAGTTTCTCTTGTTTCCAAAGATTCCTAGTTTTATTCCATTGTGGTCAAAAAAGATACTTAATATGATTTTGATTTTTTAAAAATTTGTTGAGACTTGTTTTGTGACCTAACATATGGTCTGTCCTGGAGGAGTATGTTCTATGTGCTAATGAGAAGAATGTATATTCTGCTGCTATTGGATAAAATGTTTTGTAAATGTCTACTAGATCTATAGTGCAGTTTGAATCCTATATTTCTTTGTTTATTTTCTGTGTACGTTATCTGTCCAATTCTGAGAGTGGCTGGTAAAGTCCCCAACTATTACTGTATTGGAGTCTATGTCTCCCTTTAGATCTAATAATATTTACTTTATATATCTGGGTGCTCGGCGATGGGTATATGTATATTCACAATTATTATTCCTCTTGCTGAATTGATACCTCTATCATTTATAATGACCTTTTTGTTTCTTTTTACAGTTTTTGACTTAAAGTCTAGTATAACCGTATCTCCTCATTTTTGTTTTCTGTTTGTATAGAATATCTTTGTCTATCCCTTCACTTTCAGTCTATGTGTATATTTACAGGTAAAATGAGTTTCTGTAGGCAGCATATAGTTGGGTCTTTTTTTTTTTTTTATACTTTCAGCCAGTCTATATTTTTTAGTTGGGGAGTTTAATCTGTTAACATTCAAGGTTATTATTGGTAGGTGAGGACTTAACTCTTGTCATTTTGTTAATTATTTACTGGTTGTTTTGTATATATTCCTTTCTTCCTCTCTTGTTTTTCTTTGAAGTTTGGTGGTTTTCTGTAGTGATAAAGTTTGATTCTCTTTCTCATTTGTGTATCTGCTCAACCAGTGAGTTTTCTACTTTTGTGTGTTTTCATGATGGTAGTTATTTTCCTTCTCCCAGATGCAGGACTCCCGTAAGTGCTTTTTGAGGGGCTGATCTTATTATGAATTTTATTAGCTTTTGCTTTTCTGGGAAAGGCTTTATTTCTCTTTCATTTCTGAAGATTAGCTTTGCTGGGTATAGTATTCTTGGCATGCAGGTGTCTTCCCCCCTTTTCTTTCAGCACTTTGAATATATCATCCCATTGTCTCTTGGCCTGTAAGATTCTGCTGAGAAATCTGCTGAGATTTCCTTTTCTTTGGGATCTTTTGTTGGAGAATTGTTATGTTCCTTTGGAGGTATTATATTTCCTTGTTTTGTCTTGGTGTTTTTTTTTTTTTTTAATGTATGTCCCTGTGTTGATATTTGTGCCTCTGGTGGAACAATCCCCTCTTCTAATTTCCTGGAGTAGCTATTGTGGTGAAAGACTTTTTTTTTTTTTTTTTTAGACAGAGTCTCCCTGTGTTGCCCAGGCTAGAGTGCCATGGCGTCATCCTAGCTCACAGCAACCTCAAACTCCTGGGCTCAAGCGATCCTTCTGCCTCAGCCTCCCGAGTAGCTGGGACTACAGACATGCGCCACCATGCCTGGCTAATTTTTTCTATATATTTTTAGTTGTCCAATTAATTTCTTTCTATTTTTAGTAGAGACGGGGTCTTGCTCTTGCTCAGGCTGGTCTCGAACTCCTGAGCTCAAACAATCCGCCCGCCTCGGCCTCCCAGAGTGCTAGGATTACAGGTGTGAGCTACCACACCCGGCCATGAAAG